>JBAMJV010002669.1:55000-160000 GCA_037951105.1 Echinarachnius parma
GACTATAGCTAAATACACATTAGCCAAACTTATGATTAGACAGAATGAAGATTAGACAAAATGATTCAATCCATATGAATCATGCTGTCATACTACTACTAATAATAATATATAGCATTTATAGAGCGCCATGTATCTAGGTGCCCTATTCAGAGGCGCATTATTACAACAGGTACAGTTCAAACCCACACAATTATATTGTGCGCCGTCTCAACTCCCAGGGGAGCATACAAGCTCAAACTGCCCAACGGGTGCTGGAGGCTAATAAGCACCCGACCAAATCATAAATGATGTTGGTACTTAGACCAAATATTATTAAACAAAAGACAAAAAAACAGCTGCTACAATAATGAACATTAAATCTATGTGCCAATTTGTCATATTTGTAGGTCATTGTATGTCCAATTAGTCTTGTGCTCTTATTGAACCCGCTAAAAAAAGCGGGAATTACCGGTATTCCCCTGTATTTCCCGCCCTCTGGGAAATAAGCAATTGACCGGGCCCCAAATATGCCAGCCCTGTGATACTGACTATTATCATAATCATTATTATCAATCATATAGTTATTATCATAGCAAACTTCCCAGATTATATGGGTATAAAGACCCTTTTCAATGAATACGTTTCTTCATTTCACATTACAAGTAAGAATCTATCTTGGCTTGCGGTATCGTATTTCATAAAATATGGATAACATTAAAGACCGATGGTGATAATGATGATGATGATGATGATGATGATGATGATGATGACGATGATGATGACGATGATGATGATGATGATGACGATGATGATGATGATGATGATGATGACGATGATGATGACGATGATGATGATGATGATGACGATGATGATTATGATGAAGATGATAATGACAGGCCCGTAGCAAGAGATGGTTCATTGGGTGCATAGTCATGCAGAGTTACATATAATTATTCTTTACACATCTTTTTACTAGTTATTTTATTGTTTTTACTTCAGAACTTGATACGAAATGAATAATTTCAAATGACAATACAGTAAACCGTATTATATTTGTATTTACCGAATATTTATCATTATGCTATTGCAATAACACCAGCATAAACAGACGGAACTTGGGCTTTACATGGTATTTTCATGATGATGTGTGACGACGATGATGATGATAATGATGATGATGACGCCTATTATATTAATATAATTATTATCACAGCAAACTTTCCGATGATATGGGCATGATGTATCTTTCCGATGACTGAATGCTCTTCACAATTCACGAAACAAGTAACGATTTTATTTCGCTTTCGGGTTTCATATTAAACAGAATAAGGATGCAAGAAAGGATCGCTGCCCCCCCCCCCCCCCCCCTCCTCCCTTCCCCTCCTCCCTCCACCTCCTCCCTCCGCCCTCCATGATTATGGCAACGACGACATCGACGATTATCATTATTACGATTATTATTGTTAGTATGCGATTATGATAATGGTCATCATCATAATTCTAATCATAATTTGCATAATGTTGGGTGGGGGGGGGGGGGGGGGGGGGGTCATTTTAACTTTTTAATTATTATTTCATTAAACAATATACTCCACCTGAGTAATACACCTATCGGGAAGATTGCGTTGATTTCAATCATAATCATGTATTAAGACAAATAATAATAATAATAATAATCTTCATCATCATCATCTAAAACACTATCATTAGTGTGGAGGTGGGGGATGAGTTAGGGATAGGTTAAGCCGTCTTTAATGTTAGCCTTATTTCATTAAATACAATATTATTAATAATTGCAATACATGTACGAACGTACTAATAGCCTTTTATAAAGCGCAAATTGCAAAGAGCCTCTAAGGGCTTAAATCATGATTTAATTATTATTGCCCATGGTCATCAGGTACATTTCAATTCCACACAATGATATTGCATACTTTCTCAACTCCCCAGGGAGCATACTAGCCGAGCTGCCAGTGATGGTGGTACTAAGGCTAATTAACGCACGACCATGGTACCCAGTTATACACCTGGGGAGAAAGCAGCAACTGTGGATAAATTGTCTTGCTGAAGGACAAAGGTAGTGATGATGATGATGATGATGATGATGATAATGATAACGAAAGGACCGTAGCCAGGAGTGTTGCGATGGGTCTTGTTGATGAGTATTATTACTATTTCCATTAGTATTATTATTAGCATCATTATAATTATTAAGTGGCTGCCACTCCACCCCCCCCCCCTCCCCCCCATGATGTTGGTGATGACGATGATGATGATGATGATGATGATGATGATGATGATGAGGAGGAGGAGGAGGAGGAGGATGTTTATGATGACATACCCGTAGCATTAATTTTCCTAGCATTATCCTAGCAGTCTTATAATTTACGGAATAGGTAATGATATTACGTAGCTTACGGGGTGGTGGGTTAGGTGTGTAGTCATGCAGGGTTACATGTAATTATTATTGTTTAGACATTCTGTTTACTTATTATTATTTTTGTTTAATTTTAGACTTTGATAAACTCGCCGAATAGTACAAATGACAAAACGGCAAACTGTGTTATATTTTAATCTAGCGAATATATTTTAAATTATATTATCGCATTAAAGCATGCAAGCATAACAAATTGTAACTTGGAACTCGGGCTTTGAATAATCAAACTTATACTTCAATGCATATGCCGTATTTACTAAATTTTCTAAGGAAACTACAGGGTCAATCTTTTGGGGATATTATTGATTTTTTAGTCAAAGGTTTACACGAACAATAGCTGCGGCTTCCTGTTCTTTCATTGAGTATGGAAGGGGGCGCCTCCTTTCAATACATGTGCATTGAAGGATGAAAGGGGGGAGTGTGCTATTCAACTTCAAGTAGTATCGCTCTTACATAATCCAAAACAGCTGGGATCATATAATCATGATAATGTTGAAATGAAAAAGTATACATATTCATTATGATATCACATATCCCACATTACAGCAAAACATATGAACGACACTTTTCAACATTGGAAAATCAACAATTTGAAAAGAAGTATTTTGATTACATAACAAATGTAACATAGCATACCGATGATGATGATGATGATGATGATGATGATCATAATCATCATGATCATGATGGTGATGATAATGATGATGATGGCGATGATGATGATGATGATGATGATTATGATTGTTATTATTATTATTAATTTTTCTCATCATTATTATCATTAGTATTATTATTAATTTATGTTTTAATACTACTAACACAACCATAATAAGTCTTACAATTATTAATAATATGATGATGATGATGATGTTTATGCAGGGTTGGTCGGGAAAAAACCGGTGGCGGGAATTACCGCTGGTGAATACTGGGAATTGCCGCCTGGGAAATAAGTTTCCCGTCCGGTAAATATGAGGAAAGCGGAAAATATGAATGTTTGCCCAATATTTAATTTATTTGTATTGTCTTTACTTATCTGGTTACTGTTTCACTTCAACTTCTTATTCTTTTTTTGTGGACATTGCATAAATCCTGCAACATTCTGGTTTGGACCCAGTTTGTCATTAGGCATAAGGACAAAGAACTTTTTCTAATAAACTGTCTAAATTCCACTTTGTCTAACACCCTCCTGTTTATTTAATGAGTTGTTAATCTTATTTCTAATCTTATTTGTAGATTATAGCTAAATACACATTAGCAAAACTTATGATTACGGTAGACAGAATGAAGATTAGACAAAATGATTCAATCCATATGAATCATGCTGTCATACTAATAATAATAATATATAGCATTTATAGAGCGCCATGTATCTAAACCCCTCAAAAAAAGTTCGGAAACTCAAGTTTGATCGATCATATCTCTCATATTTTTTAATTAGCATATTCGAAATTGGTGTCACAATAAAGCCTCATTATATACCTTTCAAACGGTGCATTATGTGTAGTGATTATGCAATTGGGGCGATTGCAGTAGCCCAGAGAATAAGGGGAGGCAGGAAGTGAAATGTCGCAAAATGGCCCAATGCATTTAATTTACGAGTGCATGACACTCACTGTGCTGACCATTTTTTAAAAAGTTCACTTTCTATTGAATACTGCCACCCTTTCCATTGATCAAAATCATTGGAATTTTATACCATTTTAATGTAAATGATCTCTTTATTACGATGGCATATTAATCGTAAGGAATATGCAAATGGGGTGTGTACAGCGAACCGGAATATGGAGATGGGTCGAGTGTGAAATCAAACAAAAAGATATGGAGTTGACACAAAATCAGAGCGTTGCATTTTTTTTGAGCTTTTGGGAGGATTTTTTAGCATTTCAAATAAAATATTCATGATTCAAATTGATATCAACGGAAAGCCCAACAACTCTTCTGTATGAAAATGTAAAATTTATAATGATTTTAGTAAAGGGCGGCTACAGGGAGATGAATGTAGGGTAGCCTCAAAAGTGACCCATTTCAAAACGCTCTGATTTTAAGGCACAAATGAGTCACTATTCATGCGTTTTCAATTGAATTCTTCTCATTCATGGCCAACTCATTCTAGTCGCATTACATCCTCCACACAATGGTAAAAGACACCGACGACAAATCAGAGCTTTTTGAAATGGGTCACTTTTGAGGCTCCCCCACATTCATCTCCCTGCAGCCGCCCTTTACAAAAATCATAATAAATTTCACATTTTCATACAGAAGAGTTGTTGGGCTTTCCGTTGATATCAATTTGAATCATGAATATTTCATTTGAAATGCTAAAAAATCCTCCCAAAAGCTCGAAAAAAATGCAACGCTCTGATTTTTTGTCAACACCATATTTTTTGTCTGATTTCACACTCGACCCATCTCCATATTCCGGTTTGCTGCGCACAACCCATTTGCCTAATCATTACGATCAATATGCAATCGTAATGAAAATCCAATGATTTTGATGAATGGAAAGGGTGGCAGTATTCAATAGAAAGTGAATTTTCAAAAAACTGGTCAGCACAGTCATGCACTTGTAAATTAAATGCATTGAGCCATTTTGCGACATTTCACTTCCTGCCTCCCCCTATTCTCTGGGCTACTGCATAATGCACCGTTTGAAAGGTATATAATGAGGCTATATTGTGAAACCAATTTCGAATATGCTTATTAAAAAATACGAGAGATATGATCGATCAAACTTGAGATTCCGAACTTTTTTTGAGGGGTTTATAAACATTTTGTTGGGGGGGGGGGGGGGGGGGCGGGGGTCATCCGATGTGATGAAACATCTGCAATGTCATTTATTGATTAATATTCAAAGAAACAATGGTGAAATAATGGAAAAAGAAGGGAATATGAAATGTGATTAGCACTCAAGATCTAGACAATTATAATTATTTAAAAAGTCTTAGTCACTCGACCATAATCAGTGGCGTAGTGTGGTCGGACTGATTGGGGGGGGTGGGGGTAGGGGGAGGGGGAGGGGGCACGCAAAACGTTTTTTGTGGGGAAGCACACCTTATTTCTTTCTTTATTTTCTATAAAAATGTCCCCTTATGTTTTGTAGTGTGTTTTTATTAATATTAGGGGGGCATGTGTCCCCCACCCACCCCCGTTGCTATACGCCACCGACCATAACAATAAGGTAAAACTATTTTGTTTGATTGTACTCCCACATGTGGACACATATATTTTCCTAGTATTTCCTGCTGAAAAGGCAGGAATTCCAGGTTTTCTCCAGTATTTCCAACCATCCGGGAAATATGCCTACCTTGTTTGTATACTGTCTTGCAAGTGGATCCTTTGCATATCAATATAACACTCATTTGCCCAATAACCTTTTCTTGTTTATATTTTATACATAATTAAGTATTTTGATGATTCACCCAGTGGCGTAGCTACCGTACCGTGGGGGGGGGGGGGGGGGGCACGGGGGGGGGGGGGGGGCTGTGCTATCCCAATATTTTTGAAAAAACAATTGAAAACATAAGGGGCCATTTTAAAAATATTTAACAAAATATATAAGGTGTGCCCCCAATAAGTTTGCGTGCCCCCACCCCCCCCCCCCCCTTCCCAATCAGTCCGACCACGCTACGCCACTGGATTCACCTAACATAAAATGCATACATCTTTATAGGACATGTACAAATTTAGTATTGGATCGTAACCTTGAGTCATTTTTCCTGCTATTTGCCTGTTATTACAGCTAAAAAAGCGGGAATTACCGGTTTTTCCCGATATTTCCCGTCCTCTGTGAAAAAAGCAATTGACCGGACCCCAAATATGCCAGCCCTGTGATACTGACTATTATCATAATCATTATTATCAATCATATATTAATTATCATAGCAAACTTCCCAGATGATTTGGGTATACATTTTTTTTTCGATGAATACGTTTCTTCATTTCACATCACAAGTAAGAATCGTTCTTGGCTTGCGGCTATCTGATTTTTTAAATATTGCTAACATTAAAGACCGATGCCCCCCCCCCCCCCCCCCCCTTCATGATGATGTTAATGATGATGATGATGGTGATGATGATGATGATGATGATGATGATAACGATGACGGTGATGATGATGACGATGACGACGATGATGATGATGATGATGATGATGATGATGATGATGATAATGATGATGACGATGATGACAGGCCCGTAGCCAAGGATGGTGCTTTGGGTGCGTAGTCATGCAGAGTTACATGTAATTATTTTTGTTCACACATTTTAAAACTTATTATTTCATTTCAGACGATGATAAACTCACCGAATATTACAAATGAAAAAACAGCTATCCGTATTATATTTGTATTTACCGAATATTTTTGTTATTATATTATCGCATTAAAACAAGCATAATAAAGTTCTTTGAACACGGGCTTTAAATAGTAAGACATACTCCGATGCATGTTTTCTAAGGAAACTACATTGTAAATCTCAGAGGGATATTATTGATTTTCAGTCAAAGGTCAAAGGTCTACACAAATGACACAAAGACGAACTTCCTGTTCTTTCATGGAGTATTAAAGGGGAGTGCCTCCTTCACTACGTGTGCATTGAAGGATGAAAGGTGCTATTATTAGTTTAATCGCTCCTACATTTCACAAAACAAGTACCAATTTAACTTAGCTTGCAGCTATCGTATTTTATGAAATAAGGATAAAAGTAAAGATGACCCCTCTCACATGATGATAATTATGACTATAATGATGGTGAAGATGATGATAATAATGATGATGATAATGATGATGATGATAATGATGATGATAATGATGACTATTAGTATTATCGTTATTATTATCATTTTTATGATTATTATCATAGCAATCTTCCCGATTAAATGTGTATGAGGAATAATTCCCTTTAATGCAGCTCTTCACATATCACTAAACAAGAAACAATTTCTCATCGCTTTCGTCTGTCATATTTTACAAAATAAGGATACAAGTAAGAATAGCTTTTCCCGCCCCACTCATCCCCCCCCCCCCCTACATGACAACAACGATGATGATTATTATTATTATCATTATTATTATTAGTATTATTATTATTAGAATCCGGTCTCTGCAAGTCGGTGTGTACACATAAGACGGTGTGTTTATCTGGGCCGTACAAGAATCCGGTCTCTGCAAGTCGGTGTGTACACATTAGACGGTGTGTGTATCTGGGCCGCACAAGAATCCGGTCTCTGCAAGACGGTGTGTACACATTTTATAGGTGGTGTGTGTCCTATATATATTTGGATTATGCGTGACGCGAATAACTGCCGCTTAAATACAGATAAATACATAAAGATAGTCGATATATGATTAAATAGTCAATGTCTTTTATATAAAGTGACCAAGAATAACGCAAAGATTATGATTATTTACGGAGAAAAAACATCATTACATAATATATTTAATGGGACCGAGTGTGTGCATCTGGGCAGCACAAGAATCCGGTCTCTGCAAGTCGGTTTGTACACATTTTATAGGCGGAGCAGCCGGAGTGTGTGTGTCGTATACATATTTGGGTCATGTGTGACGCAGATAACTGCCGCGTAAAGACAGACAAATACATAAAGATAGTAGATATATTATTCACGAGTCAATGACTTATAAATTGACCAAGAATGACGCAAAAATTATCATTATTTACGGAGAAAATACAATTTCATTACATAACAGAATTGATATAGGCCGCACAAGAATCCGGTCTCGGCAAGTCGGTGTTTACACATTATCACTGACCTCTACATTGCACATTATACGGTGTATGTGTATAAACGTGTTTATTATTTACGTTAATTCAAATTCAAATTACTCTTACTATATATTATAACAATAAGTATCATTACAGGGGTAATTATATACATGTAATTGCATTAAAGCGCTTATAGATGATTAACAATCAATAATATTAGGCGCTATCATATTTGTGATATGCGCTATATAAAAAACTGTGTAGAACTACTGCTTAAATATAAATACATAAATTAACATAGTCGATATCTGATTCAAGAGTCAATATCCTTTAAATTGACCAAGATGACGCGGAAATTATCATTATATACGGAGAAAATATATGATTAATTATCATATGGACGCACAAACATCTTCGCGAGCAGCGAAAAAATAACATTGATACTCTTCCGACGATATAACAACGATTTCAGTATTACTACACAATTAACTAGCTATATTTCAGTCGTGATCGTTAGTTTACTGACTTCATTATGAGTATTACACGTAATCAGAAAGGATGTACGAGGGTGTTTCACAAAGCACCTGTCATCACGACAAATGCCATTTCTATGACAAATTTCCATTTCTATGACAAATTTGTCATCGATGACAAATATCCATTTCAGAAAGCTTTTAAAGGACTTGTCGTCACGACAAATTTGTCGTCACGACAAATTTGTCATAGTTATCTGTCATAGGCCCCGTTGCAGAAAGAGTTACGATCGATCGCAAGTCCCAAAATTGATCGTAAATGGCCTTACTTACGACCAATCCAAGATTTACGATCAATCCTGTTGCAGAAAGAAGTTACGATCGATATTGACCGTAACTATTGGTCGTAAGTTTTAAAATTGATCGTAACTTTAACAGGTGATTTTTCTTTGGCGTAACTTACGATTAATTATTCACAAGGCACAAACATGGGCAAACATACCAACATACACACTCATTCAAGCACATAAATACAGATAAAACTCATCCTCATAAAACAGATAATCATACAGTGTTACACACTGATTCATAATTTCATACATACATGCATACAATACAGACTATACACATATATACATACATAAACACACACACACACAGACACACACAAACATCCAGTCAAACTTTTCTCAGAAGCCACTTTTCTATACCAGCAAACTAATTACAGTGGTAACTTTTCTTGTTACTCTGCAATGGTCATTATACAGTACTAAGGTTTTACTATATTAAATCGTAAAGGCCTGTATTGAAACAAAGGGTAATGCTTTACTTGACTGAGAATAAAAAAGGCCAACAAAGTGCATGTATTTTTATTCTTAAAATTTTTAATCCAAAAAGAGTACACAACACATGACTTTCGATTCATTCCATCAAATAGAATGTTATTATTTTGTAGTGAAATGAATACATTCTCTAGTGACTATGCCAGTTCTTTACTCCTTTTCCCCCAATTAATAATAATTGTGGCTACTTAAATGTAGCGCACGCATAGGCGTACCCAGAGGGGGGGGGGGGGGGTTTAGGGGGTTTAACCCCCCCCCCCTTTGACCGAAAATGACTGGTTTTTTTTTTCTTCAAATTTTAAATGGTCTCGAGACAAAATTTAAGCGGTCGAGTGGTCTTGGCCTCGAAAACTGCAAAAAAGCGTAGTCTCAGCTTCGAAAATGGTTGATCTCCGCATTGAAAATTGTCTACGACTTCCTGGCTACCCCCCCCCCCCCCCCCACGGCGCTCCCGTTGCATCACCCCAGTCAGCTCAAAAAGTGCACATTGTCCACTTCCTGGGGACGATTCCAGCTAGGCAACCTCCAAGGTGCAGACATGGCTACGTAACTCCTTTCCATCCTTCCGGGTGACATACCTTGGGCTCGAATTTGGGACCTCACATTGGAAGGCACACGCTCTACCAATCTTGCCACACCGTCTTGCTCTGTCATCCTTCTCCAGCTTGGGCGGATCCCGTCTGTCGTCGTCTTCTATCTGCTAGCTAGCTCCGCAAATCCAGGCTGCTTGATGAGCTGAAATATAATACATAACATGAAAATAAAAAATAGAGTATACTTAGTCTTGTTACCTAAACTATATTCAATGACACACAGTTTCATCATTCAGATTAATAATTTTGTTCCCACAGTCAATGTCTTGGACATACCTATCACCTTGAAATGTCACAGTACAAGCTGTCACAGCTCTAGATAAAAATAATACTAATTAAAACCATTTGTTTTGGTCACATCACAGGCTATCCAATCCATGCTCACCTGCAAACTGGAATGTTCAAGAGATAAGTAATCAATTACATTTTATAAACCAGCATTCTATTTTAAATGAGCCCAAAGAGACGAATTAAGTCATGTACATGTTAGCCCGTTGACTTTGTAAAGAATGCCATACTAATAAAACATTTTAATTTTGAGCAACAAAATCATTTTTTAAATTATCTTTTAGCAAGTGACCTACTTAACCCATAATTATTTCATGCTAACTGAACTACAAACTAACGTCATAAGTATCAAAGAAAAATAAAAGCTTCAATATTTGTTTAAAAAAGCATTTTGTGTAAGATCGTCAAGTTCTCACCTATCCCATTGCTGTGGCTTGGCCTGGGGGCAACACCAGTGGCTCGACAGCTTACTCCAAGGCAAATGGCTCCAGCATGTCCTCCTCTCTCTTTCGCTTTCCTCCTTTCATCAGCCTGTCCATTCTGGTGATTTCTTCTGTGATTATTCTGCCTCTCTCCCACTTGTTTTTATGACTATATGGCTGTATACCACTGTGGAATTGTACAGTAAAAGAGTGCAAATTACCACATAAATTTGAACACATGACTGAGACTGCATCAGTGCATGGACTCACAGGAGCTAGGAGGCTAATTTTGTAATTTGGTCCTCCATAATATTTAATGTTATACGATATTACCTGCCAGTAAATTCTCATGCATTGAGAACATACACATTTTGGCGCTAATGTGGTTGCGTACCCTTTGTTTTTTCTTTCTTTTCCAACGCCTTATTTGTCTTTAAACTCAACTAAATTAGTTTTACTCACTGCGCTTTGTCCTTATCCCTCAATGGTCTGTTGTAATATTTTGGTCAACATTTAAGCCCTTTTTTGGCAACTTTAATCGATGGCTTTGAAAGCGTCGCGGCACCAGCTTCGCGGTCGCAAAAATCGAAATAGCAGGACTTCACGGGCGCAGGAGTAGTACTCTCTCCACGTTCATGTCACCGGTAGCTAACGGCATAGCTGCTCGCGAAGTCCCGCTATTTCAATTTTTGCGACCGCAAAGCTAGTGCCGTTGCGGCAAAAACCCATTGATTAAAGTCGCCCAAAAGAGGGCTTAAATGTTGACCAAAATATTACAACAGACCATCGAGGGATAAGGTCAAAGTGCAGTGAGTAATATAATATAATACAAACTAATTTAGTTGAGTTTAAAGACGAATGAAGCGTTGGAAAAAACCCCAAAAAGGAGTACGAAACCACATAAGCGCCCAAATTTCATCTTTGCATTGCCCTTGATGGCCATGGCATGTATACCTTTTTTAAAATTTTGTATTTCAGTTTTGCTTTAAAAGTTTAACTTATTGTTTACACATATTCATAAGACAATTTGTCATACATGTATTTGGCAAATATTTGAAAGATAGACCATATATCAAATACAACATCTACAAATAATTAATTAAAACAGGTTTCATAGATGTCTCTGATGTTCAGGTACAATTTTTCCTATTCCCATATAAAAATGAGTTCACAAATCACAGAAACAGTTTCGAGTTTGGAAATGGTATATGGATACTATGTACTAACATGGATTTCAACACATGGGGTAACATTGTAATAATATACGTTGCGAATCTGCATTCGAGATACCATTATGCTAGCATAATGACGATTCTATACAAAATGAGCAACAGTTAAGATCATTACATAGCAACATAATAAGGTAAGTTTACACTACATATCAATGCCGATTAATTTATCTTTGTAAAAGGTGTAAAATGTGTACTTACCGCTCACCACTCGAAGCAGGCTAGGACTGGATAGATTTGTCTGCCGCGTCTCATATCATAATAACAAGCCAAATTCCGCGGGAAATACGCTGAATTTCGCGGTAATGGGTCGTTGTCTTTATCCCAGCCGTGTTGAATTATGTTTTAAATGGCATTTTCTAAAGAAATCGAGCGCAAGTCAAATGCACTTACGGTTGAATTTAAACCTCCTTTCTGCAACGGACATTTGAAATTGATATAAACTAACGACTCAATAAATCGACTGTAAAGTTACGACCGATATTCTTTCTGCAACGGGGCCATAGCCCTATACCCTACGACAAATCCAAAAAAGCTATGACATCTGAAAATGGCTGCACACATGATGTTGTTAGTGAGCAGGATCGGTCAAGAAATACAAAAAAAAAACTATGGCTCTTTGGAAATAGGCATCTAATTTTCTCTAAATATAGGTTGATCTCAAACCTATGTTATGTAGAATACATTGATACACAACATATCATGATTTTGGGAATGGAAAAGTGTGCATATGAAGAAAATATTTTATCAGAGTTCGTTGCAAATTTGAGTTCACCATATACCTTCCAAGAGCCAGTTTCATTGTATCTTGCCAGATAATGCTCTAATTTTTAGAGATTTTTCCTCCTAATCTCTTAGAGCTTATGAAAGCAATGTTTTGCTTGGGTTTCATTGTCCTATAACTATTCATTTGAGGTAGGCTGACAATTATAGTATACAAGACGATTCTTTATCCTCTTTGATGTGGTCAGCTTTTAGTGAGGCCAAATATCGGGGAAATGTGGTGTGTGATAGGTTGTATGTGTTGTTGATGCAAACGGGTGCGGTTCGTTATTCCGAAGGTTCGTTATTCCGAACACGTAAATTTCCTATACCTGAGTGTTCGTTAATCCGAAAATGAAATAGGGTTCGTTTATCCGAACATTTGTTGCATTATTCGGAAGGTTCGTTATTCCGAAGGTTCGTTATTCCTAAAATGAAATTGGGTTCGTTATTCCGAAGGTTCGTTATTCCGAAGGTCCGTTATTCCGAGGGTTCGTTATTCCGAAGGTTCGCTATTCCTAATATGAAATCGGGTTCGTTAATCCGAAAATGAATTTGGGTTTGTTATAATGCTATAATTTCATATAAAGAGATAAAATAAACTTAAATGTTTGATTGGAGGGAAAGGGGGAGGGGTATGCTTAATGCAGGCTGTAAATTAAATAAACAAAACACAAACTATAGTATTATATTTAATTTTCGGAATAACGAACCCGATTTTATTTTCGGATCAACGAACCTTCGGAATAACGAACCTTCGGAATAACGAACCTTCGGAATAACGAACCCGATTTTATTTTCGGATCAACGAACCTTCGGAATAACGAACCTTCGGAATAACGAACCTTCGGAATAACGAACCTTCGGAATAACGAACCTTCGGAATAACTGAACCTTCGGAATAACGAACCTTCGGAATAACGGACTGTAACCGATGCAAACACATACGGTGGTCACCAGCACCCAATACGAGGTTCACTAATAGAAATAATACAGTACAACGATTGAATAAAAGGAATGTCCGCACAAGTGATATAGAATTTGGTTGACGTCATTATTAAAGTGTATAAAACAAATGTCCAAAAGATGTATTGCATTTGCACGTGAATAATTAAAGTCCATGGTAATTAATTTGAGCATTCAGTTGGCCTGAATGAAATGTGTGTCCGCGGAAGAGATGAGAACGAGAGTTCGATGATGATGAAGGTGATGAACGCGAAGACGTGTGAAGAGAAGGCCGATATATCATTTCAGTCCCATGGATGAACCAGCACACACGATGTGGAGCGAAGGCGTGGCGATGACTCCGACGTGTGCCGTGGAGAGATGAGCGAGGCCTGGAAGTCTGAAGGTGTGGTGCTTACACGTGTCCATGTAGACAAAAACGAAAATGGCGATCAAAAGAATTGTAGGAAGTTTTGCATGCAGAAAAGTGTCATCTCTGCGAGAGGAGAAAGATTTATAAAAGGTCCGAATAGCTCGGTGGATGAAGAGGTTGATGAAAAGGTGATGGCTTAACGCCCCATGTTGGTCGGCGGACTCTCCCCTATTATAGGTGTGTGAGTGAGGCATGGATTGTAGCCCCGTTTACAATCCATGGTTGTCGATGCCCATGTGAGTCAGATGGTAACTGCACATGGTGATGTCAAAGAGGAGGTAGAAGGCAAAGGTGTTCTTTGGATGAGCGGTAGAAAGAGAGTAGTGATGTTTTGCCAAAAGTCAATGTTCCTGACATGAAGAGAGCTTGGAACAAAGAGACAGTTATCTGGGCGAAAGTAAACGCTAGGCCAGAGTAAGGTAGTGGTTCCAAGTTGTTTTGTTAACATCGGTCTAGCTTTTACCAAGCTGGTATCGATGGTTTGTTGTACATGTATGGCTAGTCTGATGTTCAGACTGTGAAGCGAGTCCCTATAAGCTCATCCCATCCAGTTATGTCCTGAGGTTGCACAGCAGTGGCCAGTATCTGCAGATGAAGAAAAAATAAACAAAATAGTGCCCATTAAATGCAATCAGCAGACAAAGGAAAGAGCGAGCTCAACATTTTGCATGTTAACTATGCAATTCATAAAGATATCACCCTGCCGCTTTATTAATTTTAGTCTAGCATATCTTGGAAGACTGTATGGAATGATCAAGTAAACTGCTAATGACCTTGGACATTATCCAAGAAATTGCTCATTATCATAATCTCCTACAGTTCACAATATTTTTTTCATAGAATAAATTATGAAAAATTACTTTAAACACTGTAATTAAATATAGGCAAATAATTTGTGGACACTTGTCAATGATTGGTTTAACTAAAAATAATTATTATTAAACAAAATAACAAACAAGCTACAAAATAAAAAATTTAACAACAGAAAAAGCAAATAAGGAACAGGGTTGTATAAAGTGAATGATAATCTTTGTTAAATTCAACTATGATTTAACCAGGGGCGTCGATCCGTTTTTGATATTGGGGGGGGCGAAATTTGAAGAAGAAAAATCCAGAGTGACCACTGAGACCGAGCGGGGGAGGGTGTGGGAGGGGGAGACCCCCTCCCACCTTGGGAGCTTTTGTATTTTGGGGCGTGAAATTGTGCAATTTGGTGCACACCTGAGACAGAAATTTTACGTAATATGAAGTATATAAGTATGGAACCAAACATACATTATGACAAAGGGAGGTGGACAATCTTCACCACTTTCAAATGTTGGGGGACATGATAATTATTCCAATATGATTTACGTTCAGCGCGTATGGACCGAATTGACTGAAAGTTATATTTCAGATTATTTTATCTTCTGTGAAGGTGGGCTAAGTTTCCGTAACCGAATACGTGTATAGATGAGGGTTTAAATAACTTCGTTTGAGGTGTGCGTTTGAGAAAAAAATTACACTGCCCAACACATTTCGAAATATGAGTTCCCGCAACCCAAATGAAACTGTATGCGCGCGAAGCGCGCCGCAAAAACGAGATTTACAGTCCTTTTCAAACTAGAAAACGGCTATTTTTAAGATAAATTATTGATAAATGTGTCTTACCCCTCTTTGGCATTATAGCACTTGATTTTTTTCTTCCTCATTTTCAGAATTATTGGGGGGGCAAAATGATATGTTCGCCCCCCCCCCAATATTTTCATTGGGGGGGCGACCGCCCCCCCTGCACCCCCAGGATCGACGCCCCTGGATTTAACCAACATTACTTGGGGGCTGAGGCATTCACATTTCTCTGTACAGGGAAACCCTGTTAGTCGGGTAGTCGGGACTTTCAAATTTACCTGGTTATAAACGGCCAAATTAATAACAAACATTTAAATGAACGTCTGGGACTAGGCAATAGAGAACATGTATTTGTACATGTTCAGCATAGCATTTTAATCCTGTTATCTGACACAAATTGTGAGCTTATAGAATAAAATCGTGTATTGTATTAACTAAAATACAAAAGTTTAGAATAACAAAAGTGTCAAATGTCTCTCTAATAATGTACCTCTACACCTTTTCGAAGACTGTCCTTCTGAAGTTCAACATACATGCGTGCCTGGATGGACCTGCAAGTTGCGATGACTGGTCTTTATGACAGATCAACGTGATGTGCCCAGAATCTCAGCATTTCTAATTTTAAAAAGAAATTAAAAAAGGAGATATTATATTTAAATCAAAAGCCAATGCGGTATCATAATTATATTCAATATGCATAATGCAGGAAGAAATATGGGAGAGGAGAGGGGAACAAAGGGCTCTTTAGCTCCCCCAAATACCAAAAAGAGCCCTTATAAATTTACATAATTTTGGAAAACAATTCTAGCATGCTCTCTTCATGAAGGCTTGCTTGAAAAGTAACCCTTGGCAAATAAATGTAAATGGTCTGACTTAAGATACATAACACAAAAAATGAATTATGAAATATCCAACAATGACTGTTCACAGGTAATCTCTGCTGTTTGTACCATCATCTAATATATGGAAATATCCATGTATGTTATCATTTAAATGTATGACTGTGATGTAAATGTAAAACATTTAATTTTTAATTCTTACCAAAGATTGGGGCCAAGAAAGTGGGCTGGGAAGTTGGGCCTGATGAACAGAGAGAGGTACATGATGTATGATCTTGGATCAGAACTTCCAATGGCCAGCAATTCAGCCACTATCAAGCTTGTATTTCTGTCAAGAAAAAAATACAAATGTTACACTTACAATGTTAACATTAATAACCATAAAGGTGAATGACGTAGCGCTCATCCGGCATCTCGCAACATCAAATATCGCAAATGTCATGTGGTACACTTTTCAACTGGTCAAAAAATAAAAATATGATGCCCTGGAAGGGACATAAAAATTAATTTTAAAAAAAATAGAGTGAAAAAAATATAATTTTGATGCCCCAGAAGGGACATAAAAAAAAATAAAAATAAAAAAAATAAAATAAAATAAATTAAAAAAAAAAAATAAATAAATAAATAATAAAAATAAATAAATAAATAAATAAATAAATAAATAAATAAATAAATAAATAAATAAATAAATAAATAAATAAATAAATAAATAAATAAAAAATTACCATAATTAATTAATGGAGACAAATTTCAAAATTCTGTGTAGAAGTTTAGTGTACCAAAGTTAGCTCTACCAGATAAAGCAAACCAAATCAAAATCGGTCGAGAAATGAAGGAGAAGAAGCATTTTTTGTGATTTTTTGGAATAAATTTGCATAAATTACCATAATTAATTAATGGAGAAAAATTTCAAAATTCTGTGTAGAAGTTTAGTGTACCAAAGTTAGCTCTACCAGATAAAGCAAACCAAATCAAAATCGGTCAAGAAATGAAGGAGAAGAAGCATTTTTTGTGATTTCGAATAAATTTGCATAAATTAGCATATATAATGAAGTTCACGATTCTGTGTAGAAGTTTTAAATCCCCCTCCTAGCCCTATCTTATGAAACAATCAGAATCAAAATCGGTTGAAAAATAACGAAGAAGAAGCATTTTGAAAACTGTGGACGGACGGACGGACGGACGGACGGACGACGGACGCCACGCCATGGCATAAGCTCATCGGGCCCTTCGGGCCGGATGAGCTAAAAATGGGCAGTTACGTATATTTTCAGTCAATATCAATATCTGTAATACATAAATAGATAAATCTATACACAATCAGATGAATCAAACAAAATACAAGTTATGTTCTGCATGTCAAGTGCAATGATTAATGTTATAATTTGATTTAGTTCCAAGTAGCATAGTTCTGTAAGAATGGATGGACAGATCTACAAAGAAAAAGTTAAACAAGTTAAATATCTAATGTCCAATGTACAGATGTTGTAGAAGACATTCCATGCCCAATAAACTTCCTTTAACTTAAATCAATTTTTGTGCAGGCAAGCTTAAAAAGTAGTCCCTGATATACATATCATTGTTTTCCCTGCTTACCTGTGGCCGATCTGCTCTCCCAAATATGTCATCATAATTTTCGCTGACAAAATTAGCAAGAATCTTGATATCTTCTGTAGAAAGATTTGATTTTCGGCTTGATTCCTGTAAATTGAATGAGATAATAGAACAATAAAAATACACATCAGAATTTCAATAATTTATGGCTGAAATAAAACTAGCATTGTATGTTGTCTAATGATCATATCTGTTAAAATTCTCAAATAGGAATTAAATGTGTACTAGTACTTCCGTCTACTACTAGTACTACTTCAACTTGTACGTTATTTTAGGATTTAGTGTATTGAATTAGTTTTGTTCGCTTACTTCAGTCAACGCATCAAGCTAGTTGTGTATGACTATCCTGCATGGGAGTGCACATGCACTCGCCGTTTTTTTAAAGTGACAAACTGTCACTGGTATATAATCTCAACTACCTGGGGAGCATACTAGCCGTGCGCGTGCTGCCACTGATATGATAGTGCAAAGGCTAATTAACACAACGTCACAAGTCGCGATACGACTTGGAGAGAAGTCGAGGTGGTGCAGAAATCACGTATTTTGATTTGGAATGGAGCGAAAAATTGTCATTTTTATCTAGCGCCAAGTTACACTTTACATCACATAACAATTAACATTGTGTATTAGGCCCCACCACTGCATGCTATACCATTATAACATATAAACCTAACCCTTATTTAGTGGCTATACTCGTGGCACATCAATTTATAATAATATTAAAATGATTAATTATTAGCATAATTTAGGCTGGCGTTCTGCAAACTCACGACAGCGACACAAAGGTCAAAGTCTTTGACAAGGGCAAGGCTTGTAATTGTAGACCAGAGACAGTCTACCATATCATGGCTGCAAGTTATGACAAAGAAAGGTGTTAAATTTTAGAGTTTAGTCTTACTCGAGTAAGATCAAGGGCAAGGACAAGGTCAAGGAGTGAAGGAGGTTTAATGTTATTTCGCGTTTATAGCCAGGGAGACGGGGTTTTGGACATAGTAGCCACCGCAGAGTTTCGGCGGGGTGCGATCTCGATAACCGCTCTAGTGCAATTCACGCAATAATTCTCGTGAAACAAATCGAAGGGTTTCATTGAAATATAACAATTTTCTACATAGTTTGTCAACAAATAATATGTAAGGTTGATAACAATGACATATAATAGCTGAATAACATAGCATGCAAACTCACAATCACACATTAAACACAAAATAAGATAAAAACTTACGGCCATCATTTGGTTCTTGCAGGCTTCTTGCTGTATTGGCAGATTTCAGGCTCGTCCATAATTAGATTAAAACAATTATTTTCGATGACAAGTTGTCATGAGCTTCGTGAAACGCATTTTTATGGACGATGACAACTTGTCATGATGACAATTGAAATTTGTCATGATGACAAATTTGTCATGATGACAAATAATTTCTTTGTGAAACACCCTCCGGATGCGATGTATGGTACACTTACGTACACATAATATGGTCCACATAATGCACCTGGAACATTTCCGGGCCTACTATAGGTCCATGCATTGCATAATACACACATTCCTAACTGTCGCGCCCGGTCCGCATAATGCACGTATAGAACATTTCCGGTCCCTGAAAGTACGGTCTAAATTGTGCGCGCGACCGGTCCCTGAAATTCACCCTTGGTGCGTATGTGTGTGTGTGTGTGTGTGTTTTGTTGTATATAAAATGGCCATTATCTAAATACGGTACTGTGTGTGATTTTTAATGGATATGATCCATCCGAAATTATTCATATAAAATTCTGGTCGAGTCAATGTTTTCATAGTCAAGCGGTGCACTTCAAAAAAATAAAATTCAATAAATTAGTCGTCTGAAATGTTACGGGAATATAATCACTTCATTAATACGAGGTATATCAACTTCAAAATAATTAATCCGACATCTAAATTCCCAATATCCATATGGCCATAAAACAAATAAAATGTATGTATTTATAATTCCGACAGGACATTGACACGAACAAAACTCAAACAAAAGTAAGGACAATTTTCTTTCTTTTTTAATACTGTGTGTTTCTCTTTAGACAGCGTCAGTGCAATATGGACCATAATTATTGATTGTTTGCTGTGAGGCGATGCCACGTATATGGCGTTCATTCGACGTGATTTACACTAATATCAAATGCGATATATAATTGTACAAATACACGCCTTTGGTTTATTTTGTATTGACCAATAGTCAAGGCATTCATTGTATATACTATTGGTCAAGTAGATAGTTGGGATTCGGGTTTGTCACCTCCAGATACGAGATATAACAATGGTCGAGAGAGCAACACAATCAGCACAATGTAATACATGTTATGAAAAGGAAAAATCATCACATTGGTTGATTTGTATTTCGCTATTCGATTGGTTTATTGATCGGAACGTGAACAACTTACATGCCATATTCAGTCAAGAGCACACATCGATCCGCGCTTCCAAGTTTCATGGACCTTCGTGTACCCATTTTGCTCGAAATACAGTATTTGATATCGACGTTTGTTGACACTGAATACCCACCATAGTATAAGGGGTTACGTAGCCTCGTCATTGTTGTGATGACACTCGTAATAAATACACGCTTGCCTCTAGGTGACGATTGACCCATAAAAGGCAGCGAGATGCTCGTTTGGATAAATCACACTTTCTATACCTGGATCACGCATAATATTCAGGCCAGTAAATGGTAATACCAGATATCTTATATCCGGTTTGGTCGCAGATTGCCCTTGGCAATCCTCAAGAGACCCTTGTATCTGTTGCAACTTCTATGCAATTTTACGTATTAAAATGCAACGTACTATATAACGATATTGAAACTAAATGTATGCATTACCGTTGCATGTAATACAATAATCAGAATTCCAGGTTTCACCCTAATCCGCAAATCCAATGCCCCTTATTCATGAAAAAATATGGATACCACCAAGGAAAGGTTACGAGCTAGATATAGGTTAAGCCATGTAATGTTAGTAGAAAGTCCATATGTTGCCATCTACTTCAGATAACTGTCGAACTTTCTTAAACGATGGCAATCGTTCAAAGACAACACCTGCAACGGATTTGAAGCTCAACCGCAGCGCGAGTATCCATCACTTTACCTATATTTGCTGCTCTCAACCCATGTATTGTTATGGGGTACTTGGCAGGAATGTATTCCTAGAAATGATTGCATTAACACTTTATCAAGGGTTCTCAGCACAAGCCGCGAGGTCATAATGCTCCAAGCGTGTTGAGACATAAGTGTTTTGAAGAACTGTTCACATCAAAACTGAAATATGGTAGTTTTTTGTATTATCAACAGTCGTGATAAAGGTGATTTAGTTCGTATTTTCCTATACTGATGCTCTTCTCTTTATTTATTTTCTTGAAGGTTTCGGTGATGTCGGAATTCAAGGATTCAGCCGAGATGCGCCGATAGAGGTGGAAATTTAACTTAACCAGGAAATCACAAAAGGACCCAGCCATGTATGGGCTTTTGATAGAGGGGGTGTGCGAGTTCATCAAGGAGAAGTTCGGCGAGAAAGCGTGGCTGAAGATTCGCGACAAGTCGCGCATCCACGAGTACACCTTCGTCACGCACAGGATGTACAGCGAGAAGATTATCCCGAGGCTCGCGCAGGCGGTCCACGACGTCACGGGCTACAGCAAAGAACAGTTCATGGACGAGACCGGCGTCCAGTTCGTCCAGTTCCTCAAGAAGTACGACTACGACAAGATGCTGCGCGTCCTCGGGCGCAGCCTCCGCGACTTCCTCAACGGTCTGGACAACCTCCACGAGTACCTGCGCTTCAGCTACCCGAAGATGAAGCCGCCCAGCTTCTTCTGCACAGACGAGAACCTGGAGGGTCTCACCCTCCACTACCGGACACGACGTGCGGGCTACACGCACTACGTCAAGGGACAATTGCGGCAGGTCGCCAAACAATTCTACAACCGGGACGTCTCGGTGATCGTGGTCGAGGAGAAGCAATCCGGAAAGGACTCCTTCTACATCAAGTACAGGATCAAGTTCGATAACAGGGAGTTCGCGGAGAGGACGCGCTTGTCCATGGGCATGAACGGCCACGCGCAGCTCAACGCCAACTTGTTCTTTGAAGTCTTTCCTTTTCATGTCGTCTTTGGCAAGGATATGAAAATCAAGAATACAGGTGAGTGATACATTAAATGAAATTAAATAAACAGAATAATGATAAATAACGCATGAATAATGTCCTATATGTATCGTGCAATGATGTTGTGTTGTGTTGTTAACTTGTTATCGTGACGTAAACACCGAACGTGTACTGTATGCTATATGTTGATATACCGTGTTCACGTTTGTTGTTCTTGTTGTGTCAACATGTTACAGGGTGAAACCCTTTGATGCAAGTTGTCGATTGATGTCCAAGCTTATTAGGATGATGAAAGTATGACGTTGACAATCAAACGTAGTCCTGATATTGTTTAATGTTTTGAGCAAGTACATGCCGTGTAGATGGAAACAATTTGTTAAAGGAGAAAATCAAAGAAAACCCCTAAATATGACGATATTCATATCTACAGAAAGCTTATAAGCCATAGAATGAGCTTGACTGACATTCAAACAATATAACGCTTCCATAAAAGCGAAATTAGGGTGAAAACATCACCCTATTCCCAGGGACAAATTCGCTCAATCGCTACACGAAACGGCCTTTAGCTGTGACGTAAGAACCGGGCTTGAAGCCCAGGCGGCTGCCGCGGTTGTATGTAGATAAGCGTATAATATACCAGGCTGGAAAGACAAGCTTCAACTTATGTGCTATTTTTCCCTTACCAAGAATAAATTATAATACTACATAATTGTTTGTAATTTGCTTCTCATTTATATTTTCATCATGATATTCCAACAAATGTATTGTTTGTGACAAAAAAAGTTGAAAAAGGTGAAAAAAGAAGGGGAAACTATACGACTGTGTCGTGCAGTAGGCCTGCACAGATTTGGGAGCAGGCGATTTTTTACCAACATGTAGTTTCTTTGACATATCAGACGGAGAATTTACCACTTCCATTATGGAAACAAACAGTTAATAATCATTATGAATCAAATGAAATTAAAAAAAACCAAGAATAGTTATTACTTTAGTCGATCTACATGTATCATGGCTAGTTTCATGGTTTAGCTTGAAAAGTCGAGTGAATTAGATTCGCGATCTCCTGTGTTGTTACGATTCATCCGCGATTTCTCTGAACATTGGCAGCCGCATTACCTATACGGCTGATAGCGCTGGCGGATTTACATTTCCTGCGCGCGCATCAAAACAAACGAGTGCACGTGTTAGCTAGCTAGCTTGCTCCTCCACGGATACTTCGAAGTCCATTAACAGGCTGTTTTGTTGAAATTCTTCATCCATGTTGAACTGACAGATGTAATTCTAGAGCGAGATCGTGATCGTGTGGACTGTAGAAAGTTTCGAATATAGCGCATACGCTGGAACTACTTTTAGTTCAATAACATACACAATATGCATAGTATACGGCCGGGTATACGATCGTGCGCTTGCATGTATTTCTCGATGGACGAAACTTTTACGAAACGAAACAAAACCAAAACAAAACGGTGAAAAAATACTATTTTATGTAATTATACCAGTTATTGACATATTGAAATGGATAAGAAATATTATATATTGTTATAACAAAGGCAATTCTAGCTCGGAACATGATTCTACTAGGTAATTTTGTTTTGAAACACAGCTATAATAGATTTGTTTTTCATACTATCTCCGTGTACATATGAACAACAATTCAGCAAAATGGTGAGTTGTAAACAGTTATTTTACGGAGATTGACACTTTTTCAATGCCAATAATGACATTAATATTGACATTAGGATACGTTTCAGGACATGGGAGGACAACTGTGTGTCAGATATTGATTATTCAGGCAATATTCAATCGTTTTGAGAGAGTAGAACTGCGTCCACTCTATGAACATTTGCGTGTAGATCGCCGTTCGAGCTAGAGCTGTCGGGAGCGCAAAGCCCGGCTCTTACGTCACGCACAGAGCCACTTTGCTGTGCCGATTTCATGGTAAAGGGGAGGGTCAATTCACTGACATTTTATTTTCATAAAACATGAAACTGAACACATTCATGACTTGTTAACTGCACAAATTGCTTTAATAACTCATTCTATCATAAAATAAACCATAATAACTTGATTTTATTCCCTTTGAATTTCTCCTTTAAGACCTTTAATCAACACATTGAAACTTTAGAAACGAACGCTTTATATTATATCGTGTGTTAATTGTGTATCCAGTTTTATATTCAATAAGTACTGTTTTTGTATACAATATTAACAACAACGAAACAAAGATTAGTATACAGAATGTAATCCATAAATGACGCGTTTCTTTTTTCTTCGTTACATAATGTATGCCATCCTTATCAATTGAAAATCGACCGTTCTTAGACATAATCGCCTTGGGCTATACCATAACATTGACGTGTATCAGTTACATCCCAATCAAATTATCATAACGATAACAACATTGTTTGACATTTAATACGAAAGCGGTGCTGTTCTCGGATATAACACTTGTTGCGATTTTACAGTATAATCGCAATTCCTGTTTTGTCATACAGTGAGCATATGCTGTAAGTTATCAAATCCCTTACCATACTTGAAAAACCCAAACGACTCTCGTTTTAGCAATGGTCAGGCAAGATGTTTTTTTCGATTAAGTGGACCAAATAATGATTGCTTTTTTATATTGTTATACAAATAAACACAGGTCTCTGCATCGTACAATCGAACGGATTGGCCTTGCTCGCGCCTGGGATGAAATTATTCTAAATTAAAAGGCAATTTACGCCCTATTAAGCCCTGGGGATGTGTCGTCATTTCAGAAGTGCACTGCTTTCATTTCTCTCTCCTTTATTTTCTTAACCCACTAATTGTGGCACACACCAGATTCTACTTGTGTGTTCTTCCCCTCTTTTTTGTTCACGTTAAAGCTGTTGCATACTGTAAAGCACGTGCTTGACCCGTGGTATATGGAAGGCCAAGTTGGGCACGATACATAATGTCTGAATTGGTTGTATAGAGCTAAGCGTCCTAACGTAACGGAATCTAAATGTACACATCAGTTTCCATTATTCCGCGGCCCTCGAAGCTTCTTTCTTCATTATATACATAAACTGACGTGAAGTAAGTGTTTTAATGTTAGCCAGTATTGCGTAAGTGATTAGAAACGTTTCAAGGCAATGTTTATGTGAGGATTTTAGACCGCGCGGGATATTGAAATTTGATTGGTCAGTTGATGTTACGTTGCGTAATTCTGACGTTGCGTAAAGTTATTCTGGCGTTACGTCATGTCGTGTTGCTTACGTAACCAGCAAGAGGTATTATGTTCAGCGTGGCCGTCCATAGTTGTCACCCTCATTTCGATTCTACGCATATAAATTTAATTTAGGTGAAACGAGCAGTCCATAATATCGACTGTGGTCACTGGAATGCTGGATGACCAACTGCCCCTAACCTGTTTACTTCTAAGAAAATCAAGAAAATTATTCGCTGCTGTTAATTCTGCCCCTAGACTTGTTTTCTTATAACACCACCATAAATCGATTGTATACGTATACATCTTGTACAGTTCAATCGGTGACCAATGGCCCCCTAACGTGTTTTTTGTTTGTTATTTTGTTTCCCCGAATTTCTCTCTTTTGCTGAGTGAGAATGATATCAAATTTATTTTCTTACGCTTACAATATTAAATCGTATTTATAACGAAAACGCGATTGTATACGCTGATTAAATGTCCAAATTTAATACCAGCTCTAACATTCAGCATGTTTCACATCTATGATTTAAAATCTAAAATGTTTGCGAAATGATGCAGCTGTGATCACTGTTGTTTCCTCCAAAATAGTGGCAATGCCTTTAAGTCATATTCTCCACCCTAAGCTTCTGTTTGACTCCTTTTGGCACTCAATGTCCAATCTGTAGATTGACCTGTCCATATTTTCCCCTATAAGTTAATTTGCGAAATCCAATTTCGGCATTAGTTTGTCTTAAGCCAGGTGCAAGCTATTTGGTTGCAATTATCATCGCCCGCAAGAAAATGCGAGGTGACAAATTTGAACGAACCTTTCTGATGGTGATATGGTCATATCGGGGTAGGGGGTTTATAATCATATTGTCGGTAATGATATTGACTCGCGTATCGCATAATTATATCAAGAAGCTCGAATGGGTTTTGAAGCTTGTTGATTATATTTAGGTCTCATAAGACGTCGTCGTCTTCGCGCGGATTTCTTCTCTAAAAGGAGAACAAATGCCATGTCATCGACTACTACAAAAATTAATCCATAATCAAATCATCCATCCCCCTTGTTTATAGTATTTGTGCTGACATTTCAAATAACCCAATCCATTTCCCCTTATCAGCCGTTGTTTGAAGCAGAAACTCGGAACTGTACAATGCACGTACTCCCATGCCAATATAATGAATGTACATGTAGTATATAGAATGTCTTTACAATCCTATAAAATGTAATGATGCGAATGTATTAGATGTCGTACTGTACAATTGTATTAGTCATTGCTACTGTTATTAAATAATTATCTGACACACTCATGTATTTGTATCATTCAAATAAGACTACGGTATGTTTAAACTATTAATAGTTTAAATTGCTTCAATATAAACAGGGTAGGATAATGAAGTTGTGCCCCATGCTATAACAGAATTTTTGATCGTTGGAACACCCAGACAGGTTTCAAAATTAAATATTAGTAACATTAATGTTGGGAATTCTGTCGTTAGTTTATCTAGCAAGGTGAGAAATTTAGGTGTGTGGTTTGATACAGGTCTGAGCATGGAACAACATATTTCAAATACATGCAAAGCCGCCTTTTTTATGATTTATAATATTCGTCGTATACGAAAATACTTGGACCAGAAAAGTGCCGAAACACTTATACATGCATTTATAAGTAGTAAAATTGATTATTGTAATAGTTTGTTGTTTGGTTTGCCCGATACACAATTAATGAAACTGCAGCGGGTACAAAATGCATGTGCCAGACTTGTTTGTAACTCGTCAAAGTATTGTCATATCACTCCTTTGTTGAAAACATTACATTGGTTGCCTGTTAAACAACATATTATTTTTTTAATGTTATTGATTGTGTATAAAGCAATGCATGGTCAAGCCCCAAGTTATATAATTGAATTACTTTCGTTGCAATCACATTCTCGTTATAATTTGAGAAGCTCACGTGATACACTACTCTTGGAGTTACCCAAATTTTCTGCCAAAACAAAGATAACATTGGGAGATCGTGCATTTGTTTGTGTCGCCCCGAAACTATGGAACAGCTTACCATATTATTTGAGAAAAATTGAATCTATTGATACATTTAAGTCTACGTTAAAAACTCATTTGTTTAAGCAGGCCTTTCCATAAGATTGATTGTTGTACTTTCTGTTTCTTGTACGTTTGTTTTTGTTCACTTAAAAAGGAGCTTCTTATAAGCGCAGTAGAGTATATATTTATAGTAGCTGCGCTATACAAATGTTCGTATTATTATTATTATTATAAAATGTTCAAATGGATTAAGTAATAGCATTGTAAAGCGCTTTAATATAGATGCTTATCGATCATAGTGGACGCTCTAATAAATCGAGCATATTATATGATTAGTAGTAGTGTGTATATCATACACGATGAGTAAGCATATATACTTTAAAGGGATCTAGTACATGTACATTGTCAAAATCATCAAAAAGTCACTTGGAACTTTAGTGTTTTTCTCATACCTTGTTGTATTAATATTACAAATAGCAGCATGGATTAGGTTATGATTTTTCGACTTTCACTTCGTTGAAAATATATTAACGATTGAAATGTTCGACTTTTTAATTATCCACTGAACGGTTATATTTGTGTACAAAGACAGTGCAATGAGTTACAGAAAATATCACAATTTCGCTCGTTACTTGGCGATATAATATCCATTTAACGTGTCATGTTCACATGGTTCTTTATAGTACACAGTCATATCAGATCACAACAATACACATTTTATCAACTATTCACCACGTTTTGCACATGTAAACAAGTTACTTGATCCCTTTAAACTACTATACCTTATATGCCTTTACGTTGTATCAATTTAGAGCAGCGATATTAA
Source organism: Echinarachnius parma (assembly GCA_037951105.1). Classification (NCBI taxonomy): domain Eukaryota; kingdom Metazoa; phylum Echinodermata; class Echinoidea; order Clypeasteroida; family Echinarachniidae; genus Echinarachnius; species Echinarachnius parma. Next base: position 83,362 of record JBAMJV010002669.1, read on the forward strand.
TTTATCGGAGTACACACCCCAGCGCATGTGATATCAAATAGTCGCCCAATATACGCGGAGCAGTAATTGTTAAGAAGAATAATTCATAACTGATTTTATACGCGGTGTTCAAGTAGAAACATTAATGTCACGAAATATGTGACCCATTTCATCAACATGAGTTACTAGCAGGAAAAGGTCAATTTATTCATAATATTGATGTGACGCCTGTATCCAAGCACGAGAATTTCATCTGATACCCAATACGATGCATGAAGTTCATCCAACTCGGAGACAACATTTTAGGTAAATAAAATAACAACATTTGAGAGAATAGAGAGCTAAATTCAGCCCCCTTCTGTAATGCAATGCTATTAACACATGATGTTCTGTGTAGTATACATATTATATTCTCTGCATAGAATAATGATTCTTTAATTTGCTGTATCACATTATTGTATTATAAGTTAAAATTATGACACGCCACTGATATCAAAGAATTAAGTGTAAAAATATATATATATAACAAACTACCAATTTCCTATGGTATTTACCAATTGCGTGTCACGATTGGGATTTCGTATTGATTGTTATTAAAGGGATAGTTCAGTTCTGGTAAAGAGAGTACAGTTTTGGTCAAACTAAATTTAGTAAGCAAAACCTGTACCATTACATTACAAACTAATAGTTAGAACTCCACCATGCTCGAAAGGAATAAAACATTACAAATGACTACCGGTAAGTAAAATGCCTGTTATCATTCAAAAAGAGCCGTTTAAACTAAAGAGGGCGCTCTCTTAACATCATCGGTTTCAACCATTTAAAATGAAATATTGTGCATGTGATGTTTTGTTGGAATAGTGATTAGATAGAGAGATAATCAACAACTATCTAAAAACCTTTTTTGTAAATTTTTGAAAAGAGGAAGCATTTTTTAAAATTTGTAACGGCTAAAAAAAAAAAAATGTTGAATAATTGTGGGGCCCTACATTTCTTACAAATGGTTATGTTTATGGATATTTCAGCTATTTCTGAACCGATTTTCATCAAATCAAGTTTTTCTGTCATTAAAATTGTATGCTCTTGCAAATTTGACACTCAGTTTTACTCTATACCAAAACTCAACTATCCCTTTAAATATAAAAACCGTCTCATTGTACGATGATATCAGACAAATCAAGTAGGCCACCATCATCCATGCTTCACGGTCGCATAACGTGTATTTTGGGGGTAAAAGTTGCGACGCGCCTTCAGTATCAATAAACTACATGCCAACAAGAAAAATATGTGGGTAAGTTGCCCCTTTAAAAAAAAGGGTGAGTCCCTTCCACATAATTATATCGGCTAGCTACTCAACATTTCGATTTGATTGTTGAATGTTACTGCGCAGACAATGAAACTATCATCTCCTCCATTACGATGAAATTGGACCTACGAAAGTAGACCAACGTACCTCCCGGCTTCTTACCTAACTCGCCGAGGGTAAACATATGACACACCCATAGAGCCAAATAAATAGGTTTCGGCATAATTATACAAGATACATTATTTCGTTGCCCATTTAAGGAAGGACACCATTCCTGTGATGTCTACTGACATTTTGAAATGAACAATTTAACTTTGGTTCAGGTTTACTGGGTAAAAAATGTAGAGATTGCATACACACTTTATTTATCATCTACTGTATTTGTGTTTGCTAACTTTTTTTTTTAAGGCAGATTTATTTCTGCATTTATTAACGAAATCAAAATGAAATATACAAAGAACATTTTGAATACATAACAAAAAAACAATGCAATGAGAATAGTTATACAATCATACTATAAATGAATGTGACAATAATGTATGTATGTTATTATGTATATTATAAACAAATGCAGTAGACCAACCATCATAAGCATCTGCATTTATTAACAAACTCCTTTGAAGATGACTTTGCGGACCTAATGGCCCCTAAACCCATGTGTACCAATATGGTCGATCGAATAATACATGAATGTGACAGGGGGCACATAGTGCTTGGGAACGCCAACAAAGCTGGAGCTTTATACATGTTATAGGGTAAAGTACCAATGTAGTACATGTCGGAGTAAACAAATATATATGATGTTTCGCTGGGAAAGTGTCTTTTCTTGTTGGTACATAGTGGTACGATGCTCTAGATCGTATTTTGATTGTTGAATATTGCCGCTCACGAAGTATCAGTATCATTTCTTTAAGTACGATGTAATTCTAGCCGCAAGAATCATGAAATGAACCAGTGTTGACCGATCGGATGCTCCTGGAGGCTTCGTGCAGAGCAACATATTATGACGAGCCGTTAATGTCAATAAATTTGAATGGTTAATATTATGTATCTTTCGTTTGATGTTCGTAGAATCTCAATAAAGAGGGGTGTAATATAATGTGACCAACCTAGTATGCAAACCTTTAGCAAACGCTTGCTTTCAGCCAAATATCAGCCCATAGTCTTGTATGCACACGTTCCTCAAATATTTAAATTCAAACAGTTATTTAAAGATAATATATTGACACCCACTGCACGCAATATGCATGCTCTCTTTCTCCTCGATAGGTGGCGTTGAGTGAGACGGTTATGTTGATAACTTGAAATGGCGGGAAGAAAGAGTTCCGCGGGTGAAAGTCGTGCATGTATTGTAATCGATGTTAACCGTGTATCATAATAATTGCTATAATTATCTTTATACCCGAGGATATTATGGTTCATACCAAATCATGATTATAATATTCGTATGCATTCATCTTTTAGTTTGATAACCTTCAGCAGAAAGACATTTTAATGAGCTCTGACCCAGGATATGCTTGTAAAGCTTAATTCGCTAAACATAGGTCGGACAGTACACCTTATTTGAAGAGCGATTCAAGTAAGGGTGTAAGCTAGTAAGTGAATATTGAATGTTTGCTGTATAAATAAACATTCCCTGTAACATTTATGTATAAAGTGCTAGGATCATTGTACAAAACGTTAAAAAGAAACATACGCATTAGAGATGCAATTATAAAGTGCAATAGAACATTAGACAGTCATGCTAGGTAGATTAAAGTCATTTAATTTAACGACATCCTTACTGAAGCATTATGTGACAGAACATTACCTGATAATTTGTATCCGTTTAAAGGCAACATTACTCTAGATCAAATTACTCATTAAGAACGAATTAAAAAGAGAGTATTCAAAATATTATTGGTTAGTGATTATAGAACTCCCTTTTGTTATCCTCAAGTATATACACCTAAGAAACGAAGACAAAAATGTCGTTAAAATGTACGTACCCTATAAATGTAACCATGTTCCACTGAAGTACGTTATGTATGTACATGGATAATAATGTGGTATACGAATAGTAGTAGTAGACATCCTCAGATTATCATCGAAATGATAATGTATGTGGATGAGAAGTGCATGTATATCAGTCTGTATCGCATAGATTGCCCTTTCCGAACGGCGGATTGGCGATTGGTGATTGATAAAGTTTTTGCCTTAGGTATGATGAGGATGATACTTTCAGATGAAGTGGTCGCCAACATTGATTAAGGCAGATGGAAGTGATGACCGCCAAGCACACCGATGACGTAGCTTAACCCATTGTCCTGTGTTATCTCTATGGAGATTGCAAAATCTAGTAGGGAACAGGTTAAAAATGAAGGCATGCAGACTATAATACATTGTCAGTGATTGTATCGCTACCGGAAATAACACAGTGGGTCACAGTGGGAACACGTCCACTCACTGTGTTCGACAATGCAGACCATTATAAAGAATCGCAGTGTGAACACAAGTCTACCGTAACACATAGTGTGAATAATCTGCGTTTCACCATGTGAACCAGAATGTGCATGTTTATAAAGTCCAGAATCGTCACTGTAGGACATAATGTGATCACAGTGGGGTACACAGTATGAACACACCATTAAGATTTTAAAAACGGTGGCTTTTGTATACAACAGTGGACAAATATACAGATGTTAACTGGTCGTGGAGGAAACATCATGGAATGTTTCTTAAATGATATAAAGGGAAGAGTATAAGTCCCTAGACGTACAGTAGTCGAGGGACTTATTGTCTTCACGAAATAGAATTTTAAATCCTGAGGGAACATTCGATGACGTTCCCAACAACACAGTTAATTTGTATGTTATATGACTTAGCTTATGAACGAAATTAACACATCTTTACACTGTTAGCCTCTAAGCTCGATTAAAAATATGTTTTTTTTCGAATTGGTATGTTGACACGTCATTGTGACGTCATAACGCGCAAACTTTGATAACAAAAGAACTTAAAGCATGGAACATACCACCTTCAGTCGATAGCATCGCTTTCATTTTTTGCCATAGGTCTAAACGAAAATTCTATAAGCGCTTCACACTATTATTTCCATGTTGGATGAAGGAAGTGTGTAAACATGTAAAGTACCCCATTCAAAGGAGAGGCAGAATCGCAGGGTCGTTCCCCTTTCTTGTGACAAAGTATACTTTCACCTTTTAAAGCCTGCACATAATCAGTTGGTGATTGATCAATTTGTAGACATATAGGCAATGGAATGTGGGCTTTTGGTGAATTTGGGCATATATACAGCTGAACTTTGTTCGGTGGGTGATTGATAAAGTTCGTCTGACCTGAGGTTTAACGATGTTACTTTCGGAGATAAATTGATCACCATCATTGATTTCGGCAGTTGTCCAGTTGTCCAGTGGCCAGCACGTACTGTAGCTTAATATCCTGACAGACTGTGCTAAAATAAATATTTGTTTTAAAAATCGGATAAATGTTTTTGGCCTGAGGTACGAGTATGATACGGTGAGATAGAGTGATCACCATTATTGATTTCTGATTTACGAAACGACGACCCCTGAGTACTCCAGCAGGATAGGTAGTTGATCAGAGTGGACATGGTGGATAAGTACGTCGACGCAGAAATGTATTGACCCCTCCTGCCCTCTGTGGCTTCTAATATACCTGCTAGCTATGGCTATTGGGCCATGTAGACATGGTAAGAGATTGTGGGAACAAAATTGGAGTGACTTCTGGGAATTTTTAACTCAGATTGTCCAAATCATCAACAATATGAAAATAATTTTGAGCTATATGGGTTTTTTTTTTTTTTGCATTGCCGTTTCGTCGTACGTATCATGCTAAAAGGAGAATAGCACAGGTTTTCCTCAACGGTTCCCTTTTCTTTTGGGATCATTGAATTAAATATAATCCTCGAAATTATTTCTGTTAAAACAAAGTTATTGCAATGAGTCAGCAAAGTTGCAGTATGCATTATCTCACATTTCGTCGTTGTATAAGACGGTTGTTTAACATTAAACTGTCGCACATCAATCAGAGTGCTTAGCATTTCCTAGTAGTAATTAGTATACGTTTTACCATGGTCTGTGGAAATTACTACTAAAGGCCCTGTCCCACGAACAAGAATCTCCACCGTTCTCTGTTTATTGTTATTGACTACTCGTCTCGAGATGGGCTACACCCACACGCAAGAAGCTCCTTAAACACCGCCAAGGCGATGTGATGACATAGCAGCGGTGTCCTAATCGAGACCTCATCAGGAGCTGACAAGTCTTCCCCGATAATCACCAACACTCACCAAGAATCGTTGCGATGCTTCATGGACATGTTAACGTTTGCTCTGCTCACGAATCAGCAAGAGTTAATAACGAAACTGCTTAGGCATCGTGAAGACAGACCAAGATATCTTCAAGAAGACAGTGACATGATAAGTCAGAACGTCACATAGGACGCTTCATGGTCAGTCCCAATCGCCCAATAATCATATGAGATGAAATGCAAAGATATGGTCCTAATGACGCCCACACGACTTTAAGACCTTAAGATACGAACGATTCGTGTTCCCGAAGTATTGATGTTGCGTCCGGTTTATGTTCAATATTGTGGTAGTGGGACAGGGTCTTGAGTTGCCAATTCCCTTTGACGGACGGCAGCGGGTGTTCTCGAGTTCGGTTCCATTTTTTATTACACAGGTGTCTTGCATAGGAGGCATTTATATCTACCTTAGATTTATGATCTGGAATATTATCTGCACGAGTATCCTCAGTCTGACCCTTGATAGTCTGGTGCAGCATAGTCATGGTACAACACATACGATCAACAAAATAGTATATTTCACACATTAAACAAAAACTACTGCATCCTACGACGTTATGACATATCTTGCCACCTTCTGACAGCAGTTCGGTCTGTCTTTATGTCTCAGCAGTATCGTGATGACCTCTTGCCGGTTATTGGATAAACTTGAGGTGGTCTTCGTATCATCGCAGCGTGAGATTGTTGATGATACTTGTGGAAGTGTTGTCGGCTCTTGGTGAGTTCTCGACGGTACATATTACGATTGGAGAGAGATTGAACATTATGTTCACGTCTGCTTTATCGTATACCAGATTTACTGCATAATATACGATCCATCACAATGTAAATGTACGTGCACATAAATATATACGTGCATACCATTCCTAAAGCCATGAGCTTATACATATCAATCACCCCTCGCGTTTGATTAAAAGAGGTGCAGCCCTCTCATAATGATCACAACGTACGTATACCATCGCTCTTATTTTCCCTCATCATGCTGCTCCATACTTTCGTTGCGAGTCCGCGGTCACTGACTGTAAACCGTACTAAAAAATGGTGGTTCTTGTATATATATAGTCAAAAGGGTGATAATTTGTAATGATTATATCGTTTTTAGTCAAATCTGTTTCTGTTCGGTAAATGTCAGCTCAATGTTCATGTGAACATTTTTAACTTGTTCATACAAGATCTGGCAATCTCCGTAGATCTCACACACATGAATACAGGGCCTACCAGGTTCCAGTAGACATTGGGTTAAATGATAAAACAACACTTGTTGTCAATTGCGTTATTAGTTCACAGTGATGCATTTATTTTGGTTTAGCACTCGCTTTAGCAAACCAAGTATAGCCATTCTTCGTTAACTGAATGACACAAATTGTTGAAGCAGCCCCAATTTAGCGGTTTCCACAATTGTAACTGTCTTTGTTCTGTTGTCCATAACTCACTACTATCATGACTGTGCTCGGTTATCATAATGTGCACATATCTCATTATGTACAGTATAATGCCGCGTCTGATTTACTATTAGCAAGGCACTCAAGGCATATACAGAATGGAGATGGGAAGTTAACCTGTTTCATATTGGATTTGTGCAATCCCTTATGTTGCTACAGGCTTCATCCGCTTCCCGTGGCCATTGGGTTAAACGCACACATGTAACTAACAGAGAATTTAGAGCCCTCTTCTGTAGAGTTCACAACTTGTCTGCTTGTAGACGTGTTGCCCCGGGCTTACTAGCCTATTGAACTTGTGTTCTGTTATAATCAGATCGCGCGCGTGGGAAGGGGGAACACAAACAAATTATATACATAAATGATTACGAAAAGTTGGAACCCATTTATCTTAATCGACCCGTTGGGGACGGTAGGGGAAGAAGGTTTAAATCCCTTCAGATAATGTGATAGATGGAGAATAGGAAACATACGTTAATGTATATAATCGGTTTTTGTTTTCGGTCCAGAAAATTTCGTTCATTAAAGTGATCCAAGTAAAGTGTCGAACTCCACGAAAATTACTTCGAGCTTCCTCGTTTCTCTGCTGCCGTGTTGTTTAGCTTATGGTAAGAGAAGAATAAAATAGTGTTAGATTTTTAATTTTGTATAATGTCCCTTTAGTATGAAGATAATTATCATTGAAAATCATCATCTCAAAAGCGTTGGGCAATTGCCGTAGCTGAACACGTCCGGACGGCGCGCCACGCGATCGATGTACCCGACTGTTGAGCCGAGCGCGCGCAAATTCTGTACCGTTCTGTATACACGGGTGTGGATATCGTAAAACGGACGATTATTACTGCGACAAATCTACGGCAGGCCATCAGTATTTGGTGATAAAGTATGAACTCAATATTCGTTTTTTTCACTAAGTAAACAGTGGTCGTTTTCTTTCAAATTTTCACAAATCTTTCAATTGTATTTTACAATGATATTGATATAAGATTGAAGTCTCAAATGTCATTTTGTGCAATATCTGACACTTTACAGGGATCACTTTAATCCAGAATTGAAACTCGTTTCTCTGTTGCTCAGTTAACCCACTACTTTCTTCACGTAAAAGTCCGTGCCCTGTTTTATATAGTTGTATCAATCGTTAGGTTACGTATCACAAACGCGCGCGAACCGACTCACACCTACCCCCAAACTGGTCAGTATATATAGTCACATGTTTTAACTTGTTTTCTTTCTTTTTTCTTCTTCTTCTTCTTCTTCTTCTTCTTCTTCTTCTTCTTCTTCTTCTTCTTCTTCTTCTTCTTCTTCTTCTTCTTCTTCTTCTTCTTCTTCTTCTTCTTCTTCTTCTTCTTCTTCTTCTTCTTCTTCTTCTTCTTCTTCTTCTTCTTCTTCTTCTTCTTCTTCTTCTATTTTCTTCTTCGCTTCTTCTTCTTGTTATACTACTTGTTTGCCTTTTAGCAGGTCTAAACACATCGATGTCGGATTTCTCTCTTGGGTGAATTTCTTTTCTCAAAATGTCACTGTGTCCCAGTGCATTTGGCTTCATCACTTTTATTCGTTAATTATCCCTTTGATATCACGCCACATGCCCCTTTTAATAAAAACTCACAATCAAATATTCTGGAAATAATATTGGAATCTTCCTATGTTGACTTGAACCCTTTCGACTTGAAGTCAGTGTCGTATTCAATCCCATGTGTACAATAAAAGTACAATAACACTTTTGTAGAAAAAAAAAACACAAGATGATCGTGATAGTACTGTACACTTATATACATGTTAAACAATTATCTATATTGTTATAATCATAATAATTCACACATTAATCACAATTATGTTATCCATGCATAGAATAACGTTTCATCTTAAATTTAATCATGTCAAATTACTAAAAATTTCCATTGTAAATAGACATGTGATGATTTTGCCCAGGTGGTATAGGGTGGTGGGGGGGGGGGGGGGTAATTCAATTCATTATTGAAACATAGTAAAGTTGAATGGAAACTGGGGAAAAGTTACTCAAACGATCGTGCATATTGGCTATTGTATTAATATTATCAAACAAACTTTTAAAAAGCAGATAATTAGGGAAATCTAACCCTAAAATATTTAAACGCGGAAATGTCAACTTGAATTAAAGGGATAGTTGAGTTTTGGTATAGAGGGCGCTACTCAAAATAATGTTTTCGTGAGATAATGAAAAACTGAGTGTCAAATTTGAAAGAGCATACAATTTTAATGACAGAATGAACTTTATTTGATCAAAATCGGTTCAGAAATGACCATAAACATAACCATTCGTAATAAATGTGGGGCCCGACAATTATTAGACAATTTTAAACCAGCCGTTAACAAATTTTTAAAAACGCTTCCTCTTTTAAAAAATTTACAAAAGTGTTTTTTAAATAGTTGTTAATAATCTCTCTATCTATATTTCAACATAACATCACATTCACAATATTTTATTTCAAATGGTTGAAACCGATGAGTGTTCAGAGAGCGCCTTTTTGAGTTTTAACGGCTCTTTTTGAATGATAACAGGCTTATTACTTAGTTATTTGTAATTTTATTATTTCTTCTCAGCATGGTGGAGTTATAACTATTAGTTTGTAATGTAATGGTGCATGTTTTGCTTACTAAAATTCAGTTTGACAAAAACTGTACTATCTTTACCAGAATCCCCTTAACAGCCATATGTAATGCCCCGCCCCTCCGCGAGTATCGCGCGTCCCAGAAGTATAATGTAAGAACGTCTTCAATTAATTTATTATCATACATTGTTAAAGGACCTACAGAATACAACGTACTTTGACACTTATTCCATAGTTGATTACTTGAAACATATGTCTGCCGAAGAAAAATCGATGAAAATAAACACAGTAGTGATTTAAGACGAGTTTTCTGATGCAAAATCTCACTTAGCAGCCCGTTTACGCCCCACCCACATTTAGCGTCCGGAATCAGCACCGTGATTGACATGTGATTGACAATTCATTGGATTACGTCATGACGCGTCATCTACAGAATTTAGTTCATTAGTCCGGTCTTTATATGACGTCACATTTTGGCGATTTAAAAGGGGCGTTCCCAGGACAATTAGATATTTACTAATTACCTCAACATTGATTGATTTCATGAGAAATGACTGCCAAATTCTTTTTCTTCGGGAAAATTACATAGAGAGAGCCAAATTGTGAAAATTAGGCCATCTAGACGCTGTAGTTCCTTTAAATCTTGCTTGAAACGTACAAATTCTGTGTATGCGTATGTTGTTGTTTTGAGGCATGTTTTGAATTAATATCATAACGTGTTCGCAGCGCAATTGACCATGTTAATTACATCAACTCATGTTAAACAGGAATATTATTTTATGAAGGCATGTGCGAAACTGCTCTTTCTCCCCGTGAAAGTGGCCATAAGAAACTCAAGATATAAGAGTCACGTGCACAGATAAAGATTAAAGGGGTAGTTTAGTTTTGGTAGAGAGGGCGCTGCACATCACAATTTGTTGTGAGGTAATGAAAAACTGAGTGTCGAATTTGAGAGAACATGCAATTTTAATGGTAGAATAAACTTTATTTGGCCAGAATCGGTCCCGAAACGGCTGAAATATCAATAAATATATCTGATCTTTTTTGGGCCCAAATAATTAGATGAATTTTTCAAAAAATTTTAAAAATGCATACACTTTTTCAAAAATGTTCAAAGCGTTTTTTAAATAGCTGCTGATGATCTCTCTATTTAATCATGATTTCAATAAAACATCATGTGCATAATTGTGTATGAAAAATTGTTAAAACCATTGCCTTTTTACAGAGCGCCCTCTTGAGTTTGAATGGGTCTTTTTTAATGATAATGGGCTTTTTACTTAGTCATTTGTAATTGTGTATACCTTTCGAGCATGGTGGAGTTATAACTATTAGTTTATAATGTTACTGTCCAGGTTTGGTTACTAAAGTTCAGCCTTACCAAAACTGTACTACCCCTTTAACGTTTTCTCCAGGGAGAACAGGTACCGGACGGTCAACAACACTCAGCCATCTAATGTAATTTTACCCACGGGCAACAGGGTAAACTTTCCGAGGGGGGTTAGCTGATTTGTTTTGCCCGGATATCTTCTTCCAAGATTTTTCCCCTGACAAATGAAAAAATAGAGTCTTCCTATTATGCTTACTTAAAGGGGAATTCCACCCCAGAAATGTGATGTTTGCTATAAAATGAAGTGAATATTAAGAATCATGATCGAAAATCTGAGCCAAAACGGTGGAGCAATAAAAAAGTTATGACAGGATGAACTCTGCTCCGATTTTTAGTATCGTTCGCAATTGCTATCGATCGTGACGTCACTTGCGAGCTGCAGCCATTTTGACTTCTACATGGAAATTTTACAAAATTTAAATTTTCTTAATAACAAAGCAAATTTATGAGCTTACAAATTCCAAAGAGGTTGGCCCATCGATATTATTCTATGAATTCATGAAAACAAGCAGAGAAAAATTAATTTTTAGCAACGAAAATGAGAAATAAGTGTATTTTCATGTACTAAAGCCATGGCGAGTTGCTCGTCAATGATGTTGCATATGGCGGCAATTTTGAAACGATCGCTCATTACTACATGATGTTCAAATAGGTATAACTCCCGTGTTTCTTGTCTGATTTTGATAACATTTTCACCAATTATGCCTCTTATTCTGCTTATTCAAATAACGAATGGTTTTATCAGGACCGGAATACCCCTTTAATTGAATACTCTGAATACGTTGATGGCTTGGACCGGAAGTAAGAAGATTCGGCCCGGCAACCATAACGTGGTGTTGCCCGAATGGAACTAGAGGATTTGGGCAGAAACCTGCATGAATAGTGATGAAAAGTATACAATTTACCAGGACAATTTAGTGATTTTAACAGATTTTTTGTTAACTTCTGCCTCGAAATTGGCTTCTTCTAAACTCTCACGGGGGCTGCACCCAAGGCTGCCAGCTCCCACTCCGTACGCAGCCCTATGCATTTCTACCACTAGAATTGCTAGAATGACAAACCGCCTAAAAAATACATCAGTAACGTCATTAGTTTTGCAAATTTAACAGAATTTGTGTGGATTTTTGGCCCCCAAAATTGGCTTATTTCACATTCTCAAGGGAGCTAGACCTATGCCAGCCCCCACCACGTACGCCTATGAAATTATACCGCTAGTGTGGCTATAATTACAAACCGCCCAAAAAACATCAGTAACGTCATTAGTTTTGCAAATTTAACGGAATTTGTGTGGACTGTTGCCCCCCCCCCCCCCCCCCCCAAATAAAAAAAAAAAAAAAATTTGCTTCTTTCAAATTATCATGGGGGCTACACCCCAGGCCTGCCAGCCCCTATCGCGTACGCCTATGTATTTCTACCGCTAGAAACCGCCCAAAACCGCCCAAAACACATCTGTAACGTCATTAGCGCTACTGATGCGCCTGTCATTACTTGTTCCATAGGGAATCATAATCCAATAAACACCTCCAGCGAATTATATAGCGGTATATAGGGAAAAAAACGAAAAGAGAGAGAAGTTACATTAAAACTGACTTAAAGGGGAACAACATTCAAATTCAGTTATTCGATTTAAAAAGGATTGTAGAAACGGCTAATGGTGAAAAAAATCACACCAGAATACGCATATTATTTCTCAACCGCAGCTAATGACGGTTTTATGTCATTACATTTACCAAAAATTTACACTTTTGGAGGATAAGCTGCATCATTACAGAGTAGTGATAATGTGCATGTGATCATATTTATATTAACTTTATTTAGTACTGTTATTTAGGAGAGATATTTTGTTATTGTCACATTTAGTTTGGTTTAGATTATGATTTATAGGAAGAAAATAATTATCGGTAAACAATACTGCACTTTCGCAATTATATTTCACACAATTACAGTAATAGCCAGTCGCACATATTCATTAATTTTCACCCTTTTCTGTATAACGGGTTTATACTTATTTTAGATGAACAAAAAAAAAGTGTTCCTTTCACTCCGATAATCGCCTAGTCCCACTACAGTGTATCTCCTTCCGTTTCTTCCGTCTGACATCCGGAAGGTTACTAGCAGACAATGGCCCGTATTCACAAAGGAGGTTTGTACAAACCATGGTTCAAACCGAGGTTTACATCTATGGAATGCCAATTGTAAACTGATGGAGAGAGAATGTGTACCATCAACATTGTTAACAAGTAAGGAATTTACATTCTCTCTCCATCAGTTTACAATTGGCATTCCATAGATGTAAAACGCGGTTTGAACCTGGGTTTGTACAAACCTCCTTTGTGAATACGGGCCATTGAAATTAGCGGTACTAAGTTCAACATTTGCTAGATACTGACCATTTCGCCGCATTTGGTTGGATAGGAAACGGAAGGAAGTTGGAAGCTTATTAACAACAACATAGACGTCGTATGTACATCATAAAATACATGCAAGGCAAATCATTGAATAACTAACGGTGAATTATTATCAAAACAGTGATATACTCTTGTAGATTAATTTACGTAATAAATGCTTACATAATATAAAACATATTTATATGAAGGTCAAAAGTTAACGCAAGTGCTAGTCGAGATCGGTTGTCTCGGAGAAAGGGGAAAGGAAAAACGCTATAGTGGGACTAGGCCATTCGTTAAAAGGATAGTTGAGTTTTGGTGTAGAGGGCGCTACACAAATACTTTTTTTGTGAGATAATGAAAAACTGAGTGTCAAATTCGAAAGAGAATACAATTTTAATGACAGAATAAACTTTATTTGATCAAAATCGGTTCAGAAATGGCTGAAATATTCAAGAACATAACCATTTGTAATAAATGTGGGGCCCCACATTTATTCGATAATTTTGAACCAGCCGTTAAAGAAATGTAAAAAATGCTTCCTCTTTTCAAAAAATTTACAAAAGAGGTTTTTAATAGTTGTTAATTATCTCTCTTTCTAATCATTATTTCAACAAAACATCACATGCACAATATTTTATCTAATATGGTTGAAACCGATGAAGGTTTAGAGAGCGCCCTCTTGAGTTTTAACGGCTCTTTTTGAATGATAACAGGCTTTTTACTTAGTCATTAGTAATTTTGTCTTCCTTTCTAGCATGGTGGAGTTATAACTATAAGTTTGTAATGTAATGGTGCAGGTTTTGGTTACTAAAATTTAGTTTGACAAAAACTGTACTCTCTTTAATACCAGAACTCAACTATGACTTTAAGTGAACATAACAAACTGTCTTTACCACATGATATAAATAAACATTTTAATGTGATTGCCAAGACCGCGATTACATTGAATCGTATATATAAAACAGTTTGTTTGCCGAGAACGATATACGCCGTTTCCAAAATGAATATTGAGAAGGAAACAAATGGCTTACTTACACAATAAATTATGTTAAATGATTATTTACCTGTTGCCATTTAAGGTATATATTTGAGATGAGATTACAAATATCACACATAAATGGTTGTCTTTATAAATGAAACAGTTTCGGGGAAGTAATTAGAAGAATGGTCCAGGAAACACCAATAATACTTCAAAGATAAATAAGAAAAGTAGCAAATCATTTTGATATACATGCACTCATACAATAAATAACGTTTACAAATATACGAGTTCATTTTGTTAGTGTAAGTTTACTCTGAAATGTATTATGATATTATGCATTAGTTTTAAAAATATAATTTCCTAACTTGACTTAAAGAAATATTAAACTTTCTCGGCAAGGTCTATCTGTAAATAACTGAGAAAGGGTATAACTTCTTATCTGATTGAGTAATTATAATATTATTATCGTCTAAATCATCTCTAATAATCGATCGCCTGCGGGACCACGGTTTGTCTTAATTATGCCAAGGTAAATTGCAATATCGCGTAGGCAACAGGTTATACTCACATTTGTGTAAATTGGCACGCACGAAGAAGTCATGAAGAGAAAAAACCAAGGCCTAGGGCGTGTGTGCTTGTACGAGCTCAAGTGAACACATGCAGTAACAAAAAAAAACAAAAAAACAATGGCGTTGTTTTCTCCTTTTCACCCGCCACCCCGTTAAAACACATACGCACTTTATACCCCCCCCCCCTTTTACCCCCCTCTCCCCCTCCCCCTCTCCTCTTTCCTCTCTCTATTATTTCTCCCTCTCTCCTTCATTTTAGTTTTCTTGATCTAACTTTCTCGTTCTCTTCCCGTTATTTGTAACAAGCATGCAGATAAAAGAAAAAATCAACCATTCTCTTAATTCCTCACCTCATAATTCCCACGTGTTATGGTATTTGATATCCTCACACCTCTTCCGTCTCTCCCCCTCTATCACTCTCTCTCTATCTCTCTCTCTTGTTCTCTTGTTCACTGTATATCTTTCTTATCCTCAACCCAGTCATTTTATGTCTCTTTCCTCTCGTTTGTTTTGTTTCTCTCTTTAATATCCTTTATTGTCTCTTTCTCCCTCTATCATTGTTTCTCGTCTCTCTCGTTATCATTCTTTCTTTTCTCTCTCTCTCTCTTTTCTTATCTAGTTTCTCCCATCTTACTTTCCCGTCTCCCCCTCTCTTCCCCTGTTCACTTCTTCTTCTCCAATTATAATTTGCCCACGCGTTATTAGTACCTGCTGATTTCTACGTAAATTTTGGTGATAAAATGTTAGACAACGTCAGTTGTTTTCATAAACATGATATTAAAACAAAATGTATAATTATATTCCTTGAAAATAATTTCAACCACCGATTATGGCCTTATCGTTTCCCTATCAAAATTGCCCGATCAGGAACAGTACTTGCTTTTGTAACATTAGAGGCTATACATTACTCTCTCTTAACACGTTGTGTGTGTTTGCTCTAGTGGAAAGCATGTTAAATGTGTCGGAAAACGATATTTGTCTTTATTTACATTATTTATTTGTTTTATGAAACTTATAAATCAAGCTATCTGTGTAAATATGTCAGATTTTCATATGATAAGTATTGGATAACTATGATTACAGACAGGTGATAACAGTTTTTTTGTTTTCATGATATTAGAGTGGTCGTTATAAAACATAACCATTGTATGCTGATCATTATTCCCGGGAGAATCAGAAGATTTTGAACTATTAGTTTGTATTATCATGAAATACATTGGCTCAGGGGCAATATCAACTTATAATTATTAGTGAATAAAATCCCGAAGCAATAAAAATGAGAACATGTATAACGATCAGATTTCATAAAGAACTGGAATGCATCATACAATGTATACATTCACGCATATTAATGCATGTTGCATTAACTATGTGGTATTAATAGCGTTACTTGATATCCTCGAATATCTTAACGCTAACCGATGTCAAAATATTGCATTATTTTGTACATTTAATGTTTTAAAATGTACTGCTGCTGGAGGCGAGTTAAACAATGGCAGTCCCGAATAACGTGTTTGATATTACCAATACTTAATACTCTTTGCTCAGACTCTCAAATTGACTTGAATTTTCATACTAACTAGATCATGGGACAAGATACTGTAAAAGATGGTGTAAATGTCCAATAATTTGAGAATAAGCTATTAAATTCAGCTTTGGGTGACTTTTAGTATACTCAAAAAGATCAACTATACAATTCCAGACTTAATGGTTCGACATTTAAACCATTTGTTTCTAAAATTGTAAACATTATAATGCATCCAAGTGTATGGATCAATCCTAAACAAACACGTCAAGAAAATACGGTTACGAACGTTGTATCCGAGGAGGCATGACCTTTATTGCATCAGGTATCTGTTCGCTATAGCAGTAGTCCTACTGCTGAATTATAATCGGATATGTTAATGCATCTATTTATCTACTCATTTAGCTATCTTTCGATCTTCCTGTACGTATCTTACCCCTATAATTCACTTTCTCTGCTAATGTGATTTCATTGTAATTCAATTAAAATTTAGAATAAACCAGATGTTTTGTACTTTGGTAGCACTGCTAATGCCCTCGCTGTGCTGTTTCCCCTAAACTGCACTTATTCAAGAGAACATGTTTTTTCTAAATTTCCAACATATTGAACATATTACAGATGGAATATTCATGTTGAATTAATTGGTACCATTTTACCCGATTGAGATAAGTGGAACATCTCATTTTGATATAGCGTTCAAATTCGCTGTCAACACCATTACCACGATTACTTTCGTATACTGCCTGTACTGACTTAGTATGTTTAGCTTTACATATTTCATGTAATTTAGATACCACCATAACATTATGCAGTTTCCTTGGTTATACAGCACGGCTCTGGGTGTTCGTTTTCGTTTGTACTAACGTCAAAATGGTTTATAGTCATTGTATTAAATTTTGTATTCAAGACGAGTGTTATTTGAAATTCAATTTATTCATTATCTCTAATCATCTGTTAATCCCTCTTGTGCCAACTTTCAGTGCTCGTTTACATGTGTTTTAGAAAACGCAATATCCTAGACATGATAATATTTCATTTAAATGTACAAAAGAGCTGAATGTTATACGAAAAATATATTGATTTGCATTATTTAGATGAAGTGTAATAAATTGAAGAACTATATTATAAACTGAACGAGTGAGAATGTGAATCCATTTAAACTCTACAATGGCTCATTATCCATTATGATCCTCGAGTCATACATTCATGTAGCGACATAATTGTACGATAATTATCGATTCATAAAGTCACTCATTGAACATGTTTTGTACAACAATAAACATGTGATAACATTTCAAAATAACCACTCATCACACTTTCTTTTCTTCTTATATCATGTTCATCATAGGACGAGGATTGAAAGCTGTATTGCCAAATCTGGAGGACCAGGTACTCGGTGATGCATTCGAAATGAAGCGACCTAACCTGCCTTTAACGTGGGAATCAGTAAGTTTGAATGTATTTATTATATGTTATATGTCCATTATGGTCCCGTTGCAGAAGAGATGCAATTGATAGTAAGTCAGATCATGTGACTAAATGCGCAAATCTGATTGGTTGAAATGCGCAAATTGTCTGACTTACAATTGATGTTATCTCTTTTTGCAACGGGGCCCATATGTCATGGATTGGTATTTAAAATCATCATGATAATGATCGATTGATTGGTTGGTTGGTTGATTGGTTGGTTGATTGGTTGGTTGGTTGGTTGGTGGATTAATGTATTGATAGATTGCTTGATTGATTGATTGATTGATTGATTAATTGATTGATTGATTGATTGATTGATTGATTGATTGATTGATTGATTGATTAATTGATTGAGTGATTGACTCGTGTAACAAATCATTGTTTGAGTAATTGAATATTAATAAGCCGATTACTTGATCATTTAACTTCACATCGATTTGGAGAAGTGTTAATACATACAAGTATTGATAGATAGATAATACAGACAGGTAAATAGATAGATATCGATAGATATGAAAAAATATAGTTATATACTATGTATATATTTATTATAGTTATGTTGACTGTTTTATTTATGTTTTTAATCGTGTTTTGATGTAGTTATGGTTTAATAATTGTATTGAGTATTGTATTGATTGATCGGGTGATTGGATGCTTGATTGGTTTACTAATTTGTTAGTTATGTGTGTATGTTTTCGTAACGTGATAACCGCACCATCTATCACACATAAACATACTAAATCATTCAGTGTAAACTGAGACGTCTTTAGTGAAACAGTTTGCATTATTTATGTACCGCTGATTGAACCTCATCATATTTCTACTGTATACTCCATCAGATATAGGAAACATAAACACTAGTTTAAAGGGGTAGTACAGTTTTGGTAAGGCTGAACTTTAGTAACCAAACCTGGACAGTAACATTATAAACTAATAGTTATAACTCCACCATGATCGAAAGGTATACAAAATTACAAACGACTAAGTAAAAAGCCCGTTATCATTCAAAAAGAGCCATTAAAACACAAGAGGGCGCTTACTAAAAAAGGCATTGGTTTCAACCATTTTTCATACAAAATTATGCATGTGATGTTTTATTGAAATAATGATTAAATAGAGAGATCATCAACAACTATTTAAAAAACACTTTTGAAATTTTTTGAAAAAGTGCAAGCATTTTTTTTATTTTTTGATAAATCGTCTAATTATTTGGGCCCCAAATAATTATAAGATCAGATATATTTATTGATATTTCAGCCGTTTCTGGGTCAATTTTGACCAAATAAAGTTTATTCTGCCATTAGAATTGCACGTTCTCTTACATTCGACACTCAGTTTTTCATTACCTCACAAAAAAATTGTGATGTGCAGCGCCAAAACTAAACTACCAAAACTACCAAAACTACCAAAACTAAACTACCCCTTTAATTTGCAATATGGGCGTAGTGGGAAGAAAAGGAAATAAAACATTTACACAAATTTAAAAAAACTTTGGGAACTGGCGCAAGGACACAAAATACATGATACTGAATATGTGTTACCTCATGGACGTTCGTATCAATAATATAAGCCATTATATCACATTTGGATTGAATTTGGGGGCTGGACCCCCCCCCCCCCCCCCCCCCCGCCCCCTTCCCCTTCCCCCATCTTACATCTTTCGCCAGTGATATGTAATATAGTATCCCATATGTTCAGGTTCGTAGTGTTTAATTATCATTCTTAGAATAACTCGCTATAATGTATGAACAAGCCAGAATATGCGATACATATTAAGAACACACATAACATGAGATTTTCGAATTCGTCTATACTAGTGGGAATAATGGAGTTAGTGCCGCTATGTAAACTACGTGACATAATGTTGTAACATACGTTTGCGATTTGACGATGAGGTGCATAAAATGGAGGTGGTGTCACACGATCGGATGGGCACTGGACTTCAAATCTAGGGATCCGGAGTTCAAAGCCGCTTCATTGGCATCCATGTCCTTCATGGAGACATTTAAAATCAACATTGCTTCTCTATACATGTATATATAAGTATAAATTGGTTCTGATATTCATGAAACCCCGATAGCTTAGTTCCAAGCTAAGTATATTTAAAATAATACGGTCTAGTGAGCAACAAAAAGTTTTGCTTACCCCTAAATAATTAATGTTAGCTGGGTTAGCATCAGGTAACCACTAAGATGCTAAGTCATTGGAAGTGAACCCTAAATAGCAACTATAAGATCATGCGTTTAAGTATAGGCCCCGTCATCCAAAATAGACTTAGCATTAAAGCTAGTGGGTTTTCATGAATATGGGCCCTGGTCGGTTGTTAGTTATTCTGAAAGCTTGTATATGACGGCTCTTGCCTAGAATGTTCTCCGGGGAGTTGGGATACTGCTCAAGATGATTGTGCGGGCTTGAACTGTACCACTTATGACCGGGGTAGTAATATAACGGCTTAGGGACATGGTTAAAAAAAAAAACGTTATATTACCAGTATTGACAAGAAGGAGTTGCAGTATTACCAAGGGGGCCATATACATAACATTTGGGTCGTTAATCATTTTTACCAAGGACCATTTATTACATAGGCTCAAATGAGCCGTTCGTTCTGATATATCGACTCCCTAACTTGTTCTGATAGTTTCCAAAATCTGTTCACACATTTAATTGCGTAAAATATTAATATTTATTTATGTATTAATTTATTTTCGTATTAGTGTAAAAAGTACATTTACACTTGCCCACGATCATCATGAAATTCGTGCGAAACGTTTGACGAGATTGTATTTTGAGTTAGACAATTATTGTATATTTAAGGTATAAAACACAACTCGTCACGTAAAAAGAATTGGATGACAACAGGACTCCTGTCGAGATATTGATTGGGTTTTTACAACCCTCAAAGGAGATACGATTCATTGAATTGAAATAGAATCCGCTTTATCAGCCATTGGACTGTAAATTACAGTCAACTGTGACCTCTTGTCACCACAGCATCGATTATTGCCCTATCATTCAGCATGAACAGTACATAAAACCAACAAGCGTAACAAGTAATACAACAACAACAACAACAACAAAACAAAACGTAATTGATATAAATGATACGTCATCATTATATTCATATCGTGTATTTATTACTCGGTGTCTAGGTGTCATGTACAGAAGCTTTGAGGCAGTATAACAAGAATACAAGAATAATACAAAAGAAGAACAAAATAAAAAGCAAGTGAAGTGGGGCGTGCATTCAACCTGCTGTTCCCATATCATCACGTTCGGGCCAATTATGGAATCACGCTTTCGAACTAGTTGGGGTGTAACGTAACAGAGTGTCCCCCGCAAAGAATGGGGCTAACAAACCCAGAGTGTATTAAGCGGCATATTAAGGCTAAATCTAGATAGATGAGGATGGGCGCACATATGAGGTAAAATGGCGGATTTACTTTTACCATGGATAGTACAGCTTTTACCATAGACCATGTAGACCTACCACTATGCTTTAACCGACAAGTGAAACATTATCAATCAATGATGTTAATAAATACGTTGTGTGTAGCGTTGTAATGTATAGTCTGACTTGTTTAGTGGCCACCTGTCTATAGCGCTCATTATAGTGACAAGTTAAATTGGTCAATGCAGAAAAGAAAATCATGACATTGGAACCTGTCTTTAAAGGTCACATATCCATAGTGTTCAGTTTGTTAAGTCCCCTTATCTGGTCACTATAAACAGGTTAGAATGTATTATATAAGGGAGCACAGAGGGGGGTAATAATGTCGAAAGGGCATTGTTTGAGTCGTTGCACCCCTTACCGATCCTCCTTAATTAGCTGCTCCCCCGTTCATAAACCCCAAATTGTTGTCTGCAGGGAAATGTGAAGGACTAACAATTCGTCCTTGTCCCAAAATGTACTGCATCACATGACATGTTCTCCGATGACTATTGTTCCGGGGACTAACATGACTATTCACACTTAGAATTAAAGGTTCAAATTCGTACCCTATGAGGTGCACGAATGCACCCTTATGGCGCCAATACCCCATATGTGGGTGCAGTTTGCGCCGTTAACCCTAAAAAGGCCGGGGGGGCCATAATGGCCCCCCCCCCCCCTCCCCGCCCTCCGCGATTTTGTGTATTGCTCCAAAACGCGGTAAGATGACGCGCCGCTGCTTGGTGACATTTTTCTTTTGGGTCTTGCGCATATTTTAAAACAAAAATTTTGAAAATTGGACCTACCGTTACGAAGTCACGTGACCTTTTGTCTATGCATGTCAGCCCGAAAATTGCTCAATTTCGTGATTTGTGTACAAAACATGGAAATATCAGTTTTCGTAAAAGGAGGTATATCATTGGTTATTTGGTCTTGTTTACATTTTATATGTTTGTTTTGGGGTTCAAAATAGTTGAATTATAGTTAGAAATAAAAAATAAAAAAACAATAAAATACATAAGTAAAAAAAAACAAAGAAATACATAAGAAATTATAAAAAACATAGAAAACATAAGGAAGAACCTGGCTCTTCCAAATGTTGTTGTCGTATTATTATTCCAAATGCTCTAAAGAATATATGTAGTGAAAACCAGAGTTTAATTATGAAGAATATATGATTTATGGGTAAAAATATGAATGTTATGACCTTATTTGCATAAATTACCATAAATATGCAAATTAATGAATTTTTTAAAAAATAAAAATTACCATTGTATTCTATACACCTAACTTATCATGCGTGCAATTTTTCACGGCGATCGGCCGCTCCGCGGCCGAGATCTTAGGGGGGGGGGGGGCCATAATGGCCCCCCCCCCCGGCCTGCTGAAGACCTCAAATAGCCCGGCCTTTTTAGGGTTAATGGTGATGCTATTGTAGCAGCGTTTTGCAAATGTATAGCCTTATTTCTTAGTGTGTTGAGTTTAATAAGAAAATATCAAATTACCTACGGGAAACATGTTTGGTCCTTAATTAACTTTCTTGGGGTTGCAAAATCTAGTATATAGGGAACAGGGTAATATGCTCTCTTTAAAGCAAGGCCATTCAAATCTCCAAGAAGTACATTTATATTAATTCGAGTCACACCTTGCATTCATTATACATTTCACAGAAAACAAGATTATGCACGTGATGTATATTTTACATGTGGATGTTAGTATGTTATTTAATTTGTGTTATTTTGGTTGGGAGGGGGGGGGGGGCGATTGTGCTTTAGTTTTTCGTTATTCATGTTATTGGACGTCAGACTTGCGATAGGTACATAAGGTATGTTATTCACACCCAGTATTTTGTATCGCTGCATTGGATATCATGAGACATACATGTACGTAATTAGATCAACCGGAATTAGGTGCCTCAATAAAGAACAGACGAATGATCAGATTTGTTTGAATCTGAATTCTGTTTTTTTTATAGACATCCGCGGAAGTGTATGACGGCGGAAAGTGCAAAAACAAGTTGCTGTAAGGCTACGATGCCTCCTGGCCACACCTGATATAGAAATGGCCTTGGAAAGCCCCGACGCACTTCGTATTACATTGTACAAGCCGATAATTTATACGCCTTCTTTCGCACGTAAGCCCCCGACAAGTTTTAAACTCGGCGTTATATTTTCATAAATCGTAGACGAGGGCTGACAGATGTACCCCTATTATCATGATGTACACCCTGGTGACCGTTTTTTTTTTCTCGAAAAAATAATCTTCCGCGACACCTCGTGACCTAATAACCACGTGACTGGTATCGGTTGCACACCCATGATGATCATCTCTCACGGGAGGGGAGGGGAGGGGGTAAATAAGTGACGCGATTTTTGCTCCTGGCGGCAATTGCTCCGAGCGAGGGTAAATCAGCACCTTATCGTTTTAGTGAAAGTAAGGGTTGGGGTCATGTACTGTTGGGGTCTTAGGACTAGGGTAAGGGAAAGGGTTATGATAAGGATAACAGTTTAGGATAAGAGTTAGAGTAGGGTTTAGGTATATAGGGTTAGTGTTAAGATTTTGGATTAGCAGGATGTTATTGATGTAGTCAAAACTATTTGTTGTTTTAACAACGTTTGTCACAGAATTATATATTTGTTAATAATTGTATATGTACTTCGTCATTGTACCCATATGAGAAGTGGCGAGCCTACATTTGGGAAGGGGACGCCAGTTTGGCTAAGAGATCAAGGGGGATGTCTGCCTTCCGGGGAAAAGATGAACAACCACATGTCTTATGTTGACCATATGCGGGGTGAGACCATGAATGGGGCACTCATTCCTACATGAGAGCGACCACCCCCCCCCCCCCCCCCCCCCCCCATATAGCTCTGCCAGTCTGACTCTCTGATGGACGGGATAAACATGACAAAGACCGAAATAAACAAAACAAACAAATCTCAGTGGAGTAACAAGGTCTTTTTTCGAAATGTGTGCCAAAAAGGAGGTGTTCTATAAAGGAGTAACATCTATACTCTGTGATGGGGCTTTGTATTTTAGGGGATCCCGGTTATCATGGTTATCCATTATTGGGGGGGGGGGGGGGGAGTAATCGCTGGAGAGGGAGTGGCAAAAAATTAATCTACAGCCACACACATGGGCAACTTTTGTTTCCCCATTAGTCTGTAGCTGCGCCAATCGGACCCTTTGACTTGTCAACGACAGACATTTGCGTGGGAACAGGGTAAAAGATAATAACGAGGTCTGAGTCTAGAGATAAATCCATGTGGATCAGACACATTGTTTGCGATATCTGTAACGAATCGTGATGCTAACAAGCTCACAAATCACAACCAGTGGTGCATAGTGGGAAGTATTATTTCGCAATGTTCTTCTTCCTAAAATTCGGTTAATTTAAGGGTAAAGACAAGTTCCTGTAATATATCACGTAAGTGGTTAGAAAATTAATTCATCAAACCTGAATCGTTAAAGAAACATTTTAAAAATATAATAACGATTACATTAGAAGTTTGTTTTCTTTCCATTAACAGTCGTTAAAGCAAGAGGCCACAGGAAGTTTCTAATTTGTGTAAAACTATTCAAACATTGTGAATTTGATTGTTTTTTCTTCAAAAATTAACCTTTGACAGAGAGATTATTAGAATCAAATGAATTAAAAAGAACCCTCTTTATGTATGTTCACCGATATGTGGTTTTAAGATATTAGATTGCTATAAATACATGTAGGTGAAATCATGAATAAAAGTATACGTCCGCGAAAGACATTAAATAACATTATCATCTGTTTTTTAGGAAAAACATATGTTTTGTTTTGTGAATTATTTGCGTTAATAAATAAATGATTAAACAAGATTTCCTCTACCGAATGACCGAGTGAAATATACGTTTTTGAAGCACCCACTATTCAAACCAGAACTTTCATATCCTTTTAATTGACGTCTGTCGTGGGTCGTTGTGTTAAAGGGATCTAGTAACTTTGTTGGCATGTGCAAAAAGTGATGAATGGTTGATGCAATGTATATTGTTGTTATATCATATGTCCTCAGGGTATTGTGTGAGAATTTCAAGTCAAATGGACATTGCATGGCCAAGTAATGAGCGAAAATGCAAAGTGATATTCACTAACTCACTGCACTCACTTTGTACACGGTTTCAAAACTCCGGGGGCGTTTTTCTTATCTGAATACTTCGATCGTACATATCTTTGTAACGAAAGGGAAATTTGAAAAACCGAAACCTGTCCCGTGATTTTATTGTTAATACGAATACAACAAGGTATAAGGGAACCGCTAGAATTAGAATTTTATTTTGAGGATATGGACAATGTTACTAAGTCCCGTTAAACAAGATTTCCTCTACCGAATGACCGAGTAAAATAAAAGTTTTTGAAGCACCCACTAAACCAGAACTTTCATATCCTTTTCATTGACGTCTGTCGTGATTCGTTGTGTTAACAAGCGCACGGATCAAAACCAGTGTTCTAGAGTGTAATGAATTATAGGTGGAAGTATATTCTCCAAGGAGAAAAAATAAAGTAGACAGCGAGTATTACATCGAATTGATTCATGGATGTTCCAGGCTTACTCAGAAACCTTCTCATGAATCAAACCATCTAATCATTATGTATGGGTTTAAGCGTGTGAACTTGTTGGCAACTCATATCAAACGTCATCATCGACTTTACCCCCCCCCCCCCCCCCTCCACCACACACACTCACACACCCGCATACACCCACCACCACAAGCCGTGTCATCTGTATTAACATAATAGCTTACTACTGTCCTCAAATAGACTAACGGTTATCCTATTGGTACAATTCAAATACATCGTGTACGTTTGTACTAATATTATGGCATTGAAATAGTAAGAATACACTATATAAGTAATATAGCAAAATGAAAGTGAATACACACATCGCTGGTGTGTTGTAATCGTATAAAGGAAACATAGCGTGGGTTGTTCAATTTGGAATGATATCTGTTTTTCCTTTAGGGTGCTGTGTGAATCATTATGGTTTGGTAAATAAATATGATAACCAGAATGTTCTTACACTTTGATATTATATACACCATCTTTATTAGCAATTTCCAAAGAAAATACAAGAAGTAAAACCTGAAAAACCCATATAGCAAACAATAATGTAAATCATATTGATGTCATGGACCTTTAATATAGTGGTCAGTCTGTAGCAGCCTTTTAACAATATGATTAAAAAAGAGCCATTAAAACACAAGAGGGCGCTTTATAAAAAGGCATTGGTTTCAACCATTTTTTATACAAAACTATGCATGTGATGTTTTTTTGAAATAATGATTTAATAGAGAGATCATCAACAATTATTTAAAAAACGCTTTTGAAAAGTTTTGAAAAAGTGTAAGCATTTTTTTTATTTTTTTGAAAAAATCATCTAATTATTTGGTCCCCAAATAATTATAAGATCAGATATATTTATTGATATTTCAGCCATTTCTGGACCGATTTTGACCAAATGAAATTAATTCTGCCATTAAAATTGCATGTTCTCTCAAATTCGACACTCAGTTTTTCATTATCTCACAAAAAAATTATCATGTGCAGCGCCCTCTCTACCAAAAACTGAACTACCCCTTTAAGTTTTGAATTTCCCTAGCGACAACTAGCGACCAATCAGGGAGCGCGCAGATTAGTTGGTGCGCAACCGGACATTAGCGACGGCAACGTTCATTGGCCAAATTGGAATATCAATACGTATAAAGGCGGCCGTACGGCTTCAGCTCCTCATGTACGCGCAACCATTGATTCATCAGACGTTTCTGACAAATATATACAATGTTTTGTCGAAAGGCTACTTCTACTGCAATTTTAGGACAATCATTGTTTGAATGAATGGTCGCGGATTTATAAAAACATTGTTTTGCTCTGGTTATTGAACTACTAGGACGATAATATTTACCATTTTGTGGAATCCGAAGAATGGCAAATAACTTTTTGATAAAATTACCCACAAAACAAAAAAATTAAAAACATGTGATTCCAAATTTCCCATGGGGGATTCTGTTATTTCGTTGTTATACACTCAAGGCAAAGGATGCGTTTACGAATGATAGAGTGTCATATACGGTTCGATAGAATGCAAGAGAATTTCATAAGCTTTATGAATATAATTATTGATGATTATGAATAATAGTTTGTCTAAGCCCCGGAGATGCATGCTTATTATAGTTTAGGGACTCATTCGAATCAGTCAATCTCTGGCAATTATTTCCTGATCGTTCTTTAAGAACAAATTGTTATTGCCTATGGGAATATAAATGAAAAGTTGATATTAAAAAGGACTCGTAAACCCTATAACGATTTAATAATATATTGTCATGATAGTGTTTCCATATTGTACAGATAGCAGTAGAAAGATGGGAATACGAGTTGATAATTTTACTTTGACTAACATCGTTAATAATAAGGACTGTTCTGGTGTCTGATTGTATAATAACGAATGAACTTTCTTTCACCAATAATACAAGCAATATGCATGTGCACTACTACATATAACAATGTATATACAGTATTTCAATAATACGTTGTCCATTTGGGGAGTGGAATGGACACTCGTATTCGAGCCGGGGTAAAAACAATGCAATTTGGGGATATAGGAGGAACTTCACGAAGTTTCATTAATCTCTTTAAACGACCACTGAAAACCGATCCTTCGTCCCAGAGAAAACAAATTAGTGATTTGTCCGTGCATATGTATGTGTGTATGTCCGTTCGAGCGTGGGTATGTGTGTATGTGCGTGTTTAACTGTGTTTGTATGTGTGTGTGTATGCGTGTGTTTATATGTGTGTGTGTGTGTGTGTATCTGTGCGTGCGTGACTTGTGCGTATGTGTGCGAGTGTGTGTCTGTGTCTGTTTGTGTATGGGTGACTTTTTAGCGGATGTGCGTTTAATTACAATTCTTATTAGTATGTCTCTATTATTTGGTACAAGAAAGTCATCACCTATGAGAACAAGGCGTCCGAGCTGGCCTTCCGCGACTCAAACACTTTCGCTTGCCTAGTGGCACACAACTACAATTATAGGCCCGAATTTCCATCAGTGGCACATCACAATTAAAGTCCAATCTAACAAGACCAAAATCACCAGTACCTGCCCTACCGGGAAGAACACAGTGTGCCACAGACTGTGTGAAACCACTGTTTTCGCAGTGTGGATCACAGTGTAAAATTGGAGCGTTTACACAGTGTGAAAACTAACTCACACTGTGAACACAATGTGAGTTGGTGTTCGCACTGTGCAAACGCTCAAATTTAACACTGTGTTCACACTGTGGCACACTGTTCTTTCCGGTAGGGTGTTTAAATCATGTCTGAACTTTACAATTTGGCTAGCCTTTTTTCTTTATAATCAATGCAATTGTCTATGCATATTCGCATCCAGACAAATTGTCTCATGATATAGTCCGGTCATATTAAAACCGGTCACCGGTACTGTGACTGAAATGTCAAGCAGCCCTTTGTCCTGATGCCTAAGAAGAAATGGAGAGATTGAGTGGATAATTAAACAATTACAATATCTTAGGTAGAAAAATAGCAATCATCAATGGGCAGAGATATTCCATAGGTGTGAAATAGTTTAACAGTTACTGGTAATTCATGTCTTTTAGACCTGACTTAAAGGACCTAAAGAATACAACGTACTTTTACACTTATTCCATAGTTGATGACTTGAAACATAGGTCTGCCGAAAAAAATCCATGAAAATAAACACAGTAGTGATTTAAGACAAGTTTTCTAATGCCAAATCTCACTTAGCAGCCAGTTTATACGCCCCACCCACATTTAGGGTCCGGAATCGGCAGCGTGATCGACATGTGATTGACAATTCATTGGCTTACGTCATGACGCGTCATCAACAGAATTTAGTTCTTTAGATGACGTCACATTTTGGCGATTTAAAAGGGGCGTTCCCAGGACAATTAGATATTTACTACTTACCCCAAAATTGATTGATTTCATGAGAAATGACTTCCAAATTCGGGAAAAATTACATATAGAGAGCCGAATTGTGAAAATTAGGCCATCTAGACGCTGTAGTTCCTTTAAGTTATGCCACTGATGATAATTCGGGTCATACAGTTCACAAACCAACAAATCTGTCGACACTTCGTTGATTCGGATTCATGATTTATTTGTTTTATTTTGTCTCTTTGCTTCAAAAAGACGCAATTAATTTTGTTTTTCTCACTATAATGTTTCATACATTATATCATAATAATTGTTGTTGGTGTCTTTGTTTTGTTTTTTTACCTTTTTCTCAAGTCCTTAGAAAGGTATGTCCGAATATTGAAACTCCGGGGAATGACGTAATGACAGTTACGTTCTTCCTCGATACCCAATTTTGGGATACCTTTCCCCGTAACCGCCACATAGGCCCGCCCCGAGCCGCATCATTCTTTCATAAAGGCCAGCTTGCATTCGTTGTTCTTATGTGTGATTATTTTCAAAAGGAAACATTCAAAAAGAGAAGAAAACAACTTTAATATGATATAAAGTATATCCAAAAATATGCCTATGAAGAAGGCGGCGTTAAAAGCCGGAGACCTGGGTTAGAGTCTAGGCGGAGAATATCTTGTCTGTAGCCCCCAGATTTGTTTAGTTTTTGGGGTCCGTTTGAAAGAGCAAAATGGGGAATGAATTTGTTTACGCTTTCAATTTTTCCCGAATTTCAATTACTTTCTTACATTTCTATACACAACATACCCATATCCATCTATCATTACTATATCCATAATTCCCTTTATATCGTGTCAAAGTTTTTTTCTTTTTTCTTTTTACATCCTGTTTTTTTTTTATCTTTTCAAGATAATAACCCATGAGAACAACGTGTTCGAGCTGGCCTCTACCACGCTTATCTCCCGCGACTCAATCACATTCGGTTGCCCCTTGGTACAACCCAACCAATTAGATGATGGGAACCCGGACTCGGACGGTGCACTGCCGGCGACGCTCAACGACGGGGACGCGTCCATCGATAACGACGGCGACAGCAGCGATAGCGGTAAATATTCATCTTATGTTTCATTATAGATCGATTATTTCTGTATTTATAGCATTCAACCTCTTTATATTACATTAATGAATTACTACTTTTAGGGCATGGCGTGTGATATGAATAATTCAGGCGCTAATCTGTTTGTTTTGTTTATTTACAAAATAACTCAGTTTGTATTCAACGATTTTGTTTCCCTATTTTGTGTTCATGTTCGTAAACTAAAATTAACATACTTCTATTTCATTCACATATTCTTTACCTCTTAAGCCTTTTCCATTACAAAAAAACGGTATAAATTCGAACGAAAATTCGGAATCATTCATAGTAGTCCTGTTTAACCCAAGAGACGGCTGACTTTAAAAAAATAATAACTTACCGTCACTAAGCCATTAAAGTGAATTAGAATTATCACAAAATGCTAAAATTGTGACAGACCCTTGAGCGATAACATACCTTCTGTGTGTGGAATTTTACGAACCAACATTACCAATTTTGTTGAATTAAAACTGAGTTACATGGTGAAGTACAAAACTTCACTTCCGCCTATGATATGATCATGATCATTAATTCAAATTACATACTACTACGTGTTAATGGTACTGCGCCTAAGACGTAATCATGATCAATAATGAAATTGATTATATATTTTGTAACGGCACTATAACAGGACGGTGGAATTAGTCTAATTCAATGGATATATGTTTTAATGGTACTGTTGCAGGTGGATTTTGTCCGTATTCAGATGAAAGCGCTGAGACTGGTAATTATCTCCATTAACCAGATTATGCTTTGACTTCAAAAAGGCGCAATTAGCAAAATAGCTATACACGGCATAATGTATAATTCAATAATAACTCACTGGGCATTTTACGACTGGTAGACTAATGCCCGGCGCAGACAGAGCCGACTCGACTGGTTGTCATTCCGATCGGCTCAGTTTTCAGTGCCTCGCGACACACATGTTGCCAGTCGAGAGACAGTCGGATGCCAGTTGGGGCCGATTCAACACGATAAATCTGCTCCGACCGACCGGGCCCAAATCTAGCCTGATTAAAACCAGTCGGATCGGGTCGAGTCGGCTCTGTCTGCGCCGGGCTTAACTTGACATATTAAACCGGTGATTGGAAATGATTATTCAGGTTTAACTGACCAGCCATGCCTGGCTTTGTCCTTATTGTTTGATTTTTTTTTTTAATATAACTTTAATATTTAACAGATTATTATAGGTGTTGGGTGAATTTCACATTTGTTTTGATGGTAATTGCGGATATGGACATAATCTTTTGTTTTGTTTTGTTTTGTTTTTCATTTTGGTTAATTTTGTTTTGTTTTTTATGTAAAGGCTTGTTTATATTATGTTTTAATGATTTTCAAATTGAATATTAATGCCTTTCTTCACACTTCTGAAACATGTATGCTTTGTTATATTATTATTTGTTCATTAAAGCTATCCTATAATCCAAATTATACGATTATTATACTGCATTTATGTTTTCAAGGAATCCTACAGGTCTGGAGATTTGCAGGTGTTCCGTTTGTTCTACAATAACTCAATATTAATATTATGTTTATGTTTATTATGTAAATTAAGAAACGTAGGTCATTTTTATTTGTTATGTTCGCAAACTCGCGCGAAAGCGTAATATCTTATGCCGGTGACATTGCAGGTATACATTAAAATGCCTGTATAAAGTATGTGTACAATTTTCGGCAATGTAAAGGCTAACATTTTATTTGATGGTTTTGTATGTTAAAAACGAATGTGATTCCATTGGGAATGAATATATTAAACGGTGCGTGTATCTTCCCGTATTTAGCCCATAATTAACGTTTGTAATGTGTTTCGGTAACTTTTAAAGGGGTAGTTTAGTTTTGGTAGAGAGGGCGCTGCACATCACAATTTTGTTGTGAGGTAATGAAAAACTGAATGTCGAATTTGAGAGAACATGCAATTTTAATGGCAGAATAAACTTTATTTGGTCAAAATCGACCCAGAAACGGCTGAAATATCAATAAATATATCAATTTTATAATTATTTGGGGCCCAAATAATTAGATGATTTTTATAAAAAAAAATTTAAATGCTTGCACTTTTTCAAAAATTTTCAAAAGCGTTTTTTAAATAGTTGTTGAAGATCTCGCTATTTAATCATTATATCAATAAAACATCACATGCATAATTTTCTATGAAAAATGGTTGAAACCAATGCCTTTTAAAAAAGCGCCCTCTTGTGTTTGAATGGCTCTTTTTGAATGATAACAGGCTTTTTACTTAGTCGTTTGTAATTTTGTATACCTTTCGAGAATGGTGGAGTTATAACTATTAGTTTATAATGTTACTGTGCAGGTTTTAGCTACTTAAGTTCAGCCTTACCAAAACTAAACTACCCCTTTAAGGTGCGTGTATGGATTCGTTTAACTGCGCTAGTCCAGCAAATGATCATCATTTGTACAAATTAATTGTGTTACTCTATAAAAAAAAAAGAAAATGATAAATAATTGAACAACATAAAAAAAAAGTACATTTCCAAACGCTGATTATTGGTCAAACAAGGGAAAATAGATGCATCTCAAAATAATATTTTTTTTGGGGGGGGGGGGGGCTTTTATCTCTAACGGTAATACCATTCTATTCAAACTGGCCTTTAATCGTAATACAAAGATTCTTAAATGTTAAGACAAGATTTTTAAAAAATGCTACTGATATGATTTGTATACACGTTATATAATTGTTATCTCCATTATCTAATATAATCCTTGATTTATTATGATCCTATTATACCCAAAAGTATTCAATTAAATGCATTTTATACTTCTCTAATTCAATTGCTTCAATCATTAGTACGACTTAAAAGGATCATGTGAAGCATAACGCATGGGCAATTTTAACTTATACATTCTTAAACCTCCACAAGTTTTTTTTCCAACTTAACCACCATAATATGTTTGCAACGTAAACTGTCATAACTTAATCCATCATTCATTCATATTAACCATTATATACAGTATATGTATTGCTCATTTTGACGTTATGCTTTTCATTATCATCGATATGTTGCTCCATTTCGTTGATACCATCGTGTTATTCGTTGTATTACATGACTCTATAAACAGCAACGCCATCGTGAACTTGTTAGAAGTAGGGATAAACACACATAAACATCCAAGACATTAAACTCGATTGATTTAGACTGGTTTTAGATATTCAACTACCGGTACTTGGTTTGTTGAAACACGGGTATTCATCAGTAATTTGTTAATTGTGTTATATTTGCCTATTGAATAATTAAGACCAATTAAATGTTTAAAAAAGAGTAAACATTAATATATCTCTTGTACCTTCATAGACAAATTATTTATTACACTAAGTTATAATACGGTTTAAAGGGACTTAGTAACATTGTCCAAATCCTCAAAATCCAATTTGAATTCTAGCGGTTCCCTCATACCTTGTTGTATTGGTATTAACAATAAAATCATGGGACAGGTTTCGGTTTTTCAAATTTCCCTTTCGTTACATAGATAATTATGTACTATTGAAGTGTTCAGATTAAAAAAATATCCGTTGGATTTTTGAAACTGTGTACAAAGTGAGTGCAGTGAGTTAGTGAATATTACTTTGCATTTTTGCTCATTACTCGGCCATGCAACGTCCATTTGACTTGACATTTTCACACATTACCCTATGGACATATCAGATAACAACAATATACATGAAATCAACCATTCATCACTTTTGCACATGTCAACAAAGATACAGATCCCTTTAAATTTGCTCAATAAGATGTGACATGATCAAGTGGATTTGGGAATTTTAGTCACGTGTTCTTAATATATTAACTTTTAATATTCAACCCCCCCCCCCCCCCCCCCACACATTTTATTATAATAACCTTTAATCTTCACTCCTACATTGTTTTAACATTAAAACAAAACTTTGTCCTGTTTTCACCTTTCACAATGTTTCCCTTAACAATCATGTCCGACGCATTGTTTTAAAACGCACACGGCGTATTCGTTCATTTCGTGCAATGTCAAAACGTTATTCTGTTCCCGTACCAAGTAATAAGACTCCTGTGAGCCAAACTTGTGTGATCTCTCTTGTGATAACTAACACCATCTTTAATTTTCACCCTGTTTTAAGCGTCATTTCTCTCTCTTTCTCTCTCTCTCTCTCCTCTTTTCGTTCCACCCCTACCCGTTCACGAAGGACCAGAGTTATATAACACCGCTAATGGCTTACCACACTATCACCAGAACAGACAAATGCCAGGCACGGTAGCTCATAC
Source organism: Echinarachnius parma (assembly GCA_037951105.1). NCBI lineage: Eukaryota > Metazoa > Echinodermata > Echinoidea > Clypeasteroida > Echinarachniidae > Echinarachnius > Echinarachnius parma. The sequence continues at coordinate 118,068 of JBAMJV010002669.1, forward strand.
AAACAGACATTTTTGTGGAATATTATATATGTTTATTTCTTTGTCCTTTTTTCGAGTCTCTTTTCTAACATGTGGCATTCTGGTCATCACTAAAAAATATAAAAAATGCAGAGTCTTAAAAAAAATTCCGCACGTCGTGGTTTCTTTTTCTTATATCTGAAGTAGCTTTTTTTCTCAGTACTTCGCTGGATCGGTGCATCTGCTACTAACTCTTTTGCGCCCCTTCCCTGCCCCCTTCCACCTCCTTAACTCAATTATTCAAGTATAATTCATGATCAATCTATCAGTTTAAAGAGGTTACTTCAAGATATTCGCAGAGAGGAAGTGAAATGGGGACACCATATTGGAATAAGATACCCCAATCTCCCTCCCTTTCTTTTCGGTGTTTTTTATGTTTTTGTTTTGTTGTTTGGCTATCTGTGCCAATTTATGTGTTCTTTTGGACAAATTGGACATAAATATTTCGAAAAAATGGAAAACAAATATATTCAATGCTTGGTCACGTAAAAAGACAATTGCTGGTTTGGTGGATGTGTAAACAAAAAAAAGCATTAGCCCAAATTGTTGAGGTAACCTCTTTAAAGTAGTGCGCATACATACTTTTCTTGTGTATAAATGTTTACTAACAACTTGTTTTCCCCCTCTCTACTAACAACTATTTATACTAACAAGCATTTCGTCAACATCGTTTTGTGTGTACTTTGTGCTGAGTTTTCGTGACCATCTTAATGTGTAGTGTCATGATATTATGTAGCCATGGTTACCCTATCGCTTGTTTAAATCAATATCGAACGTATCGAGATTAAACCAATATTACCAAGGAGAAGAAGTCCATAATATAAGGTGTTGTTTTTAGAACTAATATTTGTATATTTGTGGAATTATACCATGTAAACGGAAACTGTTGACTAAAAGCCATTAAGATTATTCAAGGGGGGGTTCAAGTCAGTTCATGAATGATATAATAATACACTGTTGGGCTTCAGAATGAATAATCAACTAAAATTGTATAAAATTATTGTAAGTAGATTGTATTAAATTTTCAGCAAGGACCCATCAGGCAGTGTGGTAATTATGTATAATAATACAATGACATGTTGATGACTCGAAATTGAAATATTATCATTATTTAGGTTATAGTTATTGTAATTGCAAGGGGAAATGGCTATACGTATCTGACACATGATACAAGATATGGTAATGAGTTTCAAATATATCGATTACTTTGTTTCGCTATGCGACGAAGCTCTCAAAAAGAAGGGCCAGCCTAATCACCCGTGGTTGGTTAACCAAGCTCAACTGGCAAAGCTGAAACATAACCCCACTTGGAAGAAAACCACAGGTATATGAGTTCTGGGGGTGTTCCGTAAAGAGTTGCGATCAATCGCAAAGTTGCGATTAATCGCGAGTCAGAAAATGCGCTGAAATGCGCAAATCTGATCCGGCTTGCGATTACGCGCAACTTTGCGATTGATCGCAGCTCTTTATGCAACACCCTCCAGAATAATCATTTCATTTGTTTTTTCAACTGTTGTTTTACTTCGCACGGGTGCTAGTTAATTCTTCATTTGTTTGCTGTCTTCAATATTTTCACTTCACAAAATGGCTGAAACTTGTTTATGTTATTTTTCATGTTCTTGTTAAAAAGGTTAAACAAGATTGTCACTTTCTAGGATACTTTAGGAGTAGGGTACGATTTTTGTTATAGAAAGGACGTGTCGGGCATGGTATGGTCTTAGCATATTAACACTTTTTTAAGTTAGAGCTAACTAGTCTTTAGCTACATTTGGACTAGAAACGACTTGATTAAACACCTTAAATAAACACCACTACGATAACTAGTGAATAAACACATTTTGACTAGAAAGCGTTAGACTATAGCATACTTTGACTAGTAAGAGCTAATCTATAAACTCATTTTGACTAGAAAACGCTCGGCTATAAACACATTTTGACTAGAAAGAACTAGCATAAACACCACTGGACTAGAAAGGGTTTGTACGTTAAACATTTAACTAATAGGCCTACATTGAATAAAGTATAACACGCGAAATATTATGTTTCGCATTTGTTACCAAGTTTGTGTATTGATAGAGCACGTACACATATTATATCTAATAATTCATGTCCTTAAATAGTATAATTATAGGGCAATCTTGTCTGCATGTTTCATATCCCGTACCGATTTAGTTCTTGTTTTACGAGCCTGTGTTTGATGTTTCAATGTACTCTTCCATATATATACATATTTATATTTATATCACTTGAATGTAAATAATGCACACTCTCTTTATTTTAGCATCCTTTTCCACGATTTCAGAATCAAGAATGATGGTCCTTCTTTTCTTCCAGCACTCCTCACTGTTCCTCAACACACCCCCTTTGTCAATTACACAGCACTTGCATTCGCAAGTGGTGACTTTAATCTGTTTTTCAAAGTCACATACGATCACGTGACCGCGTCGTCATGTTAGAGGGCGCTTTCCAAAGCGCGCACTTTGGGGCTGCCATGTTAAATTTACTGCGTTGTCGTGCTTGAGCGCAGTTCATATGGCGTTCCTAGGGAGGCGCATTTCGCGGCTCCGTAGCTTCAATGCCACTTGCGCGGTTGGTGCGCTTATCCGCGATTTAGATTTCGCGTGGTTCTGAAAACGTTGCGCTCACCTGTGCGCATTTCCGCAGTATTTTAATACGCACTGTCCGCGCTCTGGACGTAGCGTAGATACGCTAGAGTAAGTACACGAGTGCCGCGCTCATTTCGCTTTTTAAAAAAACATAGCCTAAAACGCCCCTAAGAATTCGATGGCGCGGTCACTTAAAGCTAATAGAGAAACAAAAAAATTACCGTATTAATTAAATTTGAGAATGTAAAACTTATGTTTCATTATGTTTCTTAAAGCAGTAAATCCATTTAAAATTGATGTTCGAATATCCATTATTGTTTTTCTTACCGAAAATTAAATATATTTGCATTTTGAAGTGGCACAGAAACAGCTTTTGAAAAATAGAACACGTCCTCGTTATTGACTTTTTTCCTCAAAGTTTTCAAGTTGCATGAGTACACAGCGAAGTATTCTACGGCGCATGACACATTAAACAGTATTTTTTCACGCTGGAATGCTCACCGATTTGATAAATGCGATAAACGCTCTCAGCAAAACGTACCACCTTTGTTTGTGTATATATATTTTTAATATCGAATTAATATTTCTATTTTGCATTCGGTATCTGAATGATTAGAGATGTTATCGCCAATACAATTTAGCTCATTGTAGATCTGCACACTTCTTGTTTAAGACATTTCACTTTTAAATGTTATGACATTTGCATATTATATGACAGTATAATGAGTAACAAAATGTAAATTAGTATAACTTGTATAATGGTTACAGTCAAACATGGTTTAGCGGCCACGCGTCAGGGTGACAGCTAATCTACAAAGACCATTGAAATATCCCTAAAGAGGATGTTCGCATGTGTGAAAGAACATTATTTTTATTCCTCTCTACAGTTGTCTTTCTAGACATGTTTGACTGTAAGATAAGTTAAGTATGAGTATTTGAAGATGAAAGCTTGGGAGAGCAGCTGATCCGTCGTTGCGTTTGGCGGCCTTGTTAAAGTCGGACATACGCAAGCAAAGTGTCTGATATAAGCTGGTATCCAACATGTCCGACATGTTGATAACTCCGAACTGGTATTCAGTATTATTCGGGTGCCTTAAACAGGTTTATGGTTGGAAAACATTTGTTTGTGAAGTAAGTTGGTTTGTAAAGTATCATGATTAAATGTACGTGCATTGTGTGTCCTAGGTATTAAAGGGGAAGGAAATCCTAGCCTTTTGACTTACTGGATGTGATGAGAGCATAACTCCTGTCATTTGTAGTCACTTATTTCCTCTTGAATATTCCCGATTTCAAAAATAATCTATATTGTATTGACCACTGTCGTCTGCTTTCAATGCCCACAGGAGGCGGCCATTTCCTCAACTACTCGCGGTGAAATGACGTGGCAGGCGGAGAACACAATAGGCTAGGTTTTCCTTCCCCTTTAAGCAATTCTGCATCCGAAGTCGGATGGGTGTGCAAATAGAGCTTTGATCCAAAGTAACCTAGTGTTAATTACTGGTATAATCCATTCTCAAGTAAGCTGATGTCCAAAAGACGAAAGTGCGCCAATCTACATTTTGTTTCCATCAATGTATGGTATGTGTCTAAATTAAATGGAAAAACAAACTGGTATGACAAGTTTTAAACTAGGAAATGGATCTCATATCAGAACCTTCTGTGGTTGTCTTGATGTCTCCCATCCAGAGTTGCGACGACATGGTCGATCGCAGGCGTCAACAACGAATGTCCTCTTGGGGATACATGAAAGGGAAGGGTCTGGAAGCCGGAGTGGTGCAAGCACACCACCACATGGTGAGATGGACCTTGCCTGCTGTTGCAAATAGCATTTCCAGTTGGCGCTATATAATATATTCGAAGCAAAAGTAAAGCTAACAAAAAAAGAAATACCCTTGTTTTGAAAGATTCGCCATTGTTTGTAACAACCTAGTTATTCATGGACGTCTTGATGTTGTGTGGTGGAAGATGCCGCAATGTTTCTCAAGTGCCTCGTATTGATGTGTGTGGCTGGTTCGCCGTGTTTAAAGAGACGCCGTCGCTTTTAATAAGCATCAACGTATGCTTTTGATCTCTATACGTGTTATTTCCTGCTGAAACAAGCACCAACGCTTCTAGGCATTTAACTCCATTGTTCGTCTTGATGTGCTCGCTATATCCTACTGAAACAGACTTCTAACGCCATATGCAACGTGTGCGTGTTTCTACTAGTTTAACCCCCACGGATCTGTTCAAAGCGGCTTCTGCCTCCCAAATGACCAGCACCCAGCAAAAGAGTGAACCTTTACTACTATTTCTTTACAACGTATCTCTAGAATAACATACTGTATATATATAATTACAATTTTGTATATTCTTTTTGCTGTGCAGTGTGATTTTCGTTCTACTAATTTACGGAAAGGTGAAATATAAATTAAAAGTTAGTATTTTAATTACGTGTTTCTCCTTCATTTTGGCAGTTGCCTTAAATATTGATTATTTGGAATGACCTAAATTCAACTCCTATATTTAATGGTACCAGCCATGGTTACATTATCAAATGAAAATTATCAACAAATTGAAATGCCAGTAGTCATTGTAGTCATAAATGAATGTAATTTAATATTTCGTCATTCAAACAACTTGGCGGAACTTATACATTTATGAACATATTTACGAGTGTGTATATGCTGCATTTCGTGTAGCGCTTCTCCAAAACTCTCAAACGGTTTAGCCCAAACCTATGAGTTTTGTTATTAACTTTTCCCGGACTTTTTTATATGCATAAACAATTTAACCGATATATGGCCCGCTCTGTCTACTAATGTTTTTCGGTTCAAGGTAATAATGTTAACCTGCACATTTATAATGAAATGTTAGGTCTTGATACATGATTGAATATAATGTTTTACAAAGAAACGTGGGTCATTATAACATAAGAACAGAGTAGAACGTTAATAGGCAAGATACAAGATATAGGCGTACACTAAGATAATGGTCAGCTGTTCCAATGCATATTAACATTATACATTGCCTTATCGTATAAACTAGATACAATTAATGCAAACTCGATGTGAAGTGTACGGTGGTTTTCGTTGATTCATGGTGTTATATCTTTCTCTCTTCTCACTTTCTGGGGTTGTTCTCATCACCGAGTGGTATGGAAGGCATTCATTACAGGGCCCCCTTTCAGAAATAGATACAATCGATTGTAAGTTACAATTAATTGTAATTCAGAACATTTGAGCATTTCAACCAATCGGTATGCACTTTTAGTCACATGATCTGACTTGCAATTCTATCTCTTTCTGCAACGGGGCCATGATCTTTTGTGGACGTCTGGATTTCTGTCTGGTTTCGATCGCGTGGTTGTTGTTTAAGTCGCTTATGTTAAATTGGGATACGTATTTTTCGTTTTGTTTACTTTTAAACAGATTTGGATAATAAAAAGATCTGAACGTGGCTTATTTAATATTAAATAAAAAGTATGAGCATCTCTCGGACACCCTTCGGATTCTCGTTAACGTCTCTCGTAACTTCGAGAATCACAGAACTAGTTGTGGCTGTTTGTAGTTGTTGGCTATTTAGTAAAGGTTTGTAGTCGATTATTGTTCTTGTAAAACTTTCATAAATACACGACCGTGTAGGGAATAGTCTTAGATGTATTTACTTACACACAACCAAGGCCACTATGATTAATACAAATTTGTTTTATTAACATTTGCATGTGTCTGACTTTCCAGAAATCTTAGAGGAGGTTTACCATCCGCGGCAAATTCGGCTGAAGGGGCAGATGCTCTGCGTACCGGAATGGCACTCGTACATCTTCTTAGCAACGCCCATGTAAGTCCATTGGCTGAACTGCAAAAACTAGTGTGTTAAATTAACACCACTGGTATCTAAATTGGTCCACACCAGCCTGGTGTACACCAATATAGATATCAGTGGTGTTAATTTAACACCAATTTAACACCCTCGTTTTTGTAGTGTGGAATTTACAGAGGAAGTTCATGTTTATGGTTCAAAATTTGGCTTAAAACTATGACGTGTCGCTTGTAGCCAAGTAAAACAAAAAGGAGGGTTATCACTTTGTGCTTACTAACAGCGGCACCAAATACAATTCACCATATATGACAATAAACACTTGTCCGGTGAATTAAGCAAAAGTGAAGCTTCGATATTGTTACAAAGTGACAAGTGTACATTTCTTTCTCCATCAGTTTACAAATGGCAGTCCATGGTTTTAGATAATGATTTACATACACCTCCCTTGTGCATTCCAGCCTTTATGGGTTTTTTTTCTTGTTAATCATCATCGTCTTTATCATCTTCCTAGTATCGTCATTTTCCTTCGTTGTCCTCTTCTTGTTTGTATTCTCCTAAATGTTCTCAATTTTCGATTTGTACCTAGTATCCTTCTTTATAGCACCTCTCGTTTTTGCCCACTTGAATATTGACCCACTTTGCCTCAATCGATGTGTTCTTGACTTAAATGGCTCGTGGGAATCGAGAAACTTGAGAGACAGTGCCCTATAGTAACTCTTTCTTATAATTTACGATGTTATTTCCTTTTCATCATTTTCATCATCAATATCATCATCATCATCATCATTAACAACGACATCATAATCATCGTCGTCATCGACATCAATGGCTTAGAAAAGATAATAGAGTGAGAATATTGCACAAATATATGGAACTTCGGCTATTCAAATGGAATAAAAAGGTTATGGTAAAATATATAATATTTCGGAATTTGGAACTGCTGTTAACGAACGTTCAAGGCGTTGAAGAAACGGAATGTCATTTGCTAAACATCCCCTCATACCATGCATGTCAGGCTATTTCAATGAGGTAAAACTTAGAAACACAAACAGGATAGTACCCGGGAATCCCATCTTCTTTCAACATAAAATACTTTCGGTCGAAGAAAATCCACGATGCCTTCAAGTTACAGCATGTTTTTAGAAAACCCTTTCACTCGGGCTGTTAATACAAAAGAGAATCATATCTAAGAGAACATCTATAGATCTTTAGAAACAACATAATATCGTAGCTTACCTCAACGTTCCACTCGTGCCACAGGTTGCCAGATATACAGGTGATGTTCCAGACAGGACTGTACATCAACGACCTCAGTATGCACGACTCAAGCAGAGACCTGGTCCTGGCTGGAACGCAGCAGTCTGCCGAGCTCAAATTGGCCTTAGACCAGGTACGTATAAACATGCATATCCGCATTCCAGTTCCAATGTCATAGACCTCAATACATCAACGACCTCAGTATGCATGCACGACTCAAGTAGGGACCTAGTCCTGGCTGGAACGCAGCAGTCTGCCGAGCTCAAATTGGCCTTAGACCAGGTACGTATAAGCATGTATATCCGCATTCCAGTTCCAATGTCATAGACCTCAATACATCAACGACCTCAGTATGCATGCACGACTCAAGTAGGGACCTAGTCCTGGCTGGAACGCAGCAGTCTGCCGAGCTCAAATTGGCCTTAGACCAGGTATGTATAAACATGCATATCCGCATTCCAGTTCCAATGTCATAGACCTCAATACATCAACGACCTCAGTATGCACGACTCAAGCAGAGACCTGGTCCTGGCTGGAACGCAGCAGTCTGCCGAGCTCAAATTGGCCTTAGACCAGGTACGTATAAACATGCATATCCGCATTCCAGTTCCAATGTCATAGACCTCAATACATCAACGACCTCAGTATGCACGACTCAAGCAGAGACCTGGTCCTGGCTGGAACGCAGCAGTCTGCCGAGCTCAAATTGGCCTTAGACCAGGTACGTATTAACATGTACAGTCGCATTCCAGTTCCAATGTCATAGACCTTACATCAACGATCTCCGTATGCACAACATCCGTGGGTCATGGTCTCCTGGTCTCCTGGAACGCAAGAGTCTGTCGATCTCAAATTAGCCTATGTACGTATACAGGGGCCGCGGAAAGGTTTTGAAAGTGGAGGGGGGGGGGGGGGGGGGCTGACCACATTTTAATTGTTATATATTTTATTATTTTATGCTTATGTATGTCTTTGTTTTATGCCCAAAAAGTGGGGGCTGCAGCCCCCCAGCCCCCCCCCCCCCCCCCCCCCGGTTCCGCGGCCCCTGGTATAAACATACATAGTAGCATTTAGCATTATCATACTAGACACATAGGCACTCCCTTAATCAATTATCGCAGTTGTACTCACTATGCACGTCTTAAGGAAAAAAAGAAGGGGAAAAAACGTGTTATTGCAGAACACAACAGTCCGCGCATTCCGCCGAACTAAAATCTGCCTAAGGGAACGTGCGTATACTACTTACTTGAAGGTGCGGAAATGTCTCAACCGTATTATCTGGATCGATTGTGTATATGAAAAAATGGTAATTAAAATACAAGTATTACCACTAGTATTATCATTATCGGAAGAAGGATATTATTTTTGTTTGTCTAATGCAATGACAATTAAAATTGATTAATTGATATATATTTACAAATACTTAAAATAGGAACAAAGGAAGAGCGCGCAGCTAGAGGAAAGTATGATGAAGCTAGATCAGGAGATGAAACGAACCGACTCGTTACTGTATCAGATGATCCCCCGACAGGTGGCCGAGAAACTACGGAGAGGAGAACCGGCGACAAATACTTGCGAGGTACGACATTAAGATAATGACCGGATAAATGTTCAAATGGTTCGGTTACTATAACCCTATTACTATTTAACCTCATAATATGGTTAAATCAAACACATTGTTAAAACACACTGATTATACTGTGCCCCGTTTCATAAAACACTTGCAGTGGTTGTAAGTGTCTAATTATTGTAACTATTAGGTCAACATCCAATTAGCATGGAGCATTTCAGCTGTTGCTATGGTAGTTACAATAGTTGGACACTTGCAACAATTGCAAGTGTTTTATGAAACGGGGCACAGATTGTGAACGTTGGACCTCGATAGATTTATAAACCAATAAATAATTCATTGTCAAATATACTCGCATTAATATTTAACTGTTTACCTTATCAATGATGTTGCTCTCCAAATATTAGTGACTGTCGAATAAACATGCTTGCTTTGATAGCATTCCGTTCGAAGCAGCCCATTTCAGAAATTGTTCAAAGCTCTGTTTCATAGAAAATGCCGTTTAATAACGTTTAGGATTCGGGGGATAATTATATGAAGTTCTGTAGCATCGTAGAAGCCGAGTTCAGCAGCTATCGCACATTTTAAGTTAATATCTCCACAAATAATATCAAACAATATATATATATATAAATTATCTAACTAGTTGGCATCTGACGTACAAGATGGTTTGCAAAACTCATTTTACAGCTGAAAGATCAATTGAACCTCATTCTTTCTCTCTCCCGACAAGGTTTAGGTATACCCATGCCATGGTTTGAAACCGGAAATATGTTTATGAAGTTAATTGAACATGTTGATGTTAATGTCGTATTTATGCAGGTTTTCCAGTCGGTTACCATCCTATTCAGTGATGTAGTCGGCTTTACTTCCATCTGTTCGCGGATCCCGCCTATGGCTGTTGTTTCCATGCTGAATGGCATGTACACAAAATTCGACAACCTCAGCGAAACGTATGAAGTATACAAGGTAATGCCGAGTTATATTGCCATATAATAACTCATTATGATAAATAAATGTAATGTTTTGGTAAATGATCACCAAGCATTTCGAAGTGGACAAAATGTGTTGATTTTACCATAAAAATAAACTCCTTTCGCATTTGAACTATACAATTATTAATTATGATGTCATCATTGTAAGAATTGGCATGCTTATCATGCTAACAGAGTAGTACCTGCATGATTCAAACGACAGGTGTGATTGTTTTGTGTTTGGAATTACCAAAGGTGAACGCCAGATAAAAAGAAATCGGCTCTTTGTCATGTTTGTTCATTGAGTTTGGTTTGGAAATATTCACCTCGAATAAAGGATACGTATGTGCGAACAACGATATGTGTTAATCCAACACATTTAACTATAAATACTGCACTTAGGCCATAGGCTCATGTAATTTTAGTGATCTAAATTTAGACTAGTTGATATGAATAACTTATTTGCTAATTCATCTGCAATATAACGAAAGGCAGTTCCACTTGGTAAGAAGTCTGATTATATGCATTTAGGAAGAAAGCAAATTATATCGTATTCTAGGAGTATTGTGACTTTAGTCGACCATGATATTCAGAGGGTGAATGTATACATTAAAACTAGTTATTTCATTATGATAAGATTAAGCTCCCAAGCAAATGGACCCCTTTTAACACCTAACGTGTTAAGTGCTTACATTGAAGCTACCGCTTAGATGCCACGTCTATGGTTGCAAGCAATGGTAATAAAGTACTTGAACATGCCGATTGTATTGTGCGGTGGCATTGTACACGTAAGAGGCACACCATAATCTTCAGGCGTGGGGCATTTGCTTGTCAATAGATTCCTTCCAAATCCCCCAAAAGCAATTTAGATGTGGCCATCCAATTAATGTGGCACTGGGAATGTACACCACTGGCACTTTTGGGGTTAAAAGTAGCTTCTGCTGAAAGGGCCATCCCACCCATTTGTGGAAATAAATAAATACAAAATAGAATGAAATACACCATTTTTTTATTTGCTGGCAACCGTTCGTCCCCTTCTGAGAAATTTATCAAGCCATATGACATCATTTCCGTGTTATTTCATTCTTCAAAGGTCGAAACAATCGGTGATGCGTACATGGTGGTCGCAGGAGCACCAAACGTCTCAAAATTCCACGCCGTGCGCATCTCCGAGATGGCACTCAGCATGGTGGAGAGCGTGCACGACCTCAAGGACCCGTCCAGCTCGACCAACGAAAGCATCAAAATTCGAATCGGTAAGAAAAACTTGTTTCCAGTAGCCCATTTCAAAAAAACACTTGCAATTGTTGTAAGTGTCCAATTATTGTAACTAACATGGCAACAGCTGTAATGCTTCATGCTGATTGGCTGTTGTGTTTTATGAAATGGGCTATAAATTGCAGTTGGTGAGTCCATAAGAAGCAAGACAAGAACAAAAATAAGGACATACTTATTAAGATAAAATGTTTGGGCATTGACAATGGGGCAAATATATTTCTTTTTTAGTCGGTAAGAAAAACTTAAATCTTAAATGTGTAATTACTTTGCAAGATGATATCGTTAAAGGCATGCCTGTAAAGTGTCTAACTCCACGATTTTTTGGGGGAGCTTTTGAAAAACCAAAACCTGTCCCATGCTTTTATTGTTAATACGAATGCAACAAGGTATGAGGGAACCCCTATAATTCCAATTGGATTTTAAGGATTTGGACAATGATACTAAGTCCCTTTAACGGTGAAGACAATACAGAGCTGTGAGGAATTCGACTGCATGAACTTTTTTGGCCAGAACATCAAAAGAAGAAAAGGTTGACATGGTTGATCCAGAGCAAACTGAGAAAGGAAAGAGAGGAAAAAACAAAATAAAGGGAATAAGAATATACCATACTATTTCTTTTTTTTAGCATGCCTTATATTGTCAGCTATCAATAAGCATTTCTCCTACTAATGGTTGATTTCGACCAAGTAGGTCACAACTTCTTGGCCCGTTTGCCAATCCCTCTGTGAAGTGCCTTCACTTTGTGAGTGCACCGTTGTCAATTTGTACAACACTCTAACGAGTTCGAGAGCTAAATTGTCCTTGGTCTAATGCAGTTTTGTTTTGACAGTGTTCGTGAGTGTACAAGTTAATCTAATTACTGTTATATGTGTTTGAAAAAATGGCATAGTGGCACGTTTCCTATATCCGGTTCATTCTTATCTACTCCTTGGATAAATTGATACACCATGATACATGGAATAGCAATTTTCCATAAAATTTACCGGTCAATAATCTTGTTACGTTTTAGGGCTATACTTAACTGGCTTTGCTTCGATCTTTATATCTAAAACTTTGACTCCAAACGTACTTTTTTGGCATATGTTACATAATGTTACGAAATAATCAAATACTTACTCACTTTACTTACTGTAAAACTTTTCCCGCACTTGTAATGCGCCATCCATCTAGTGAAACTATTCCGAGGTGCAGGGTTCTCTCCAAGATAAAGAATGTTGAAGAACTTTCAATATTATGCCCTCATTATCATCTATTAAACGTTATCCTCCAACTTTCTAATGAGTGTCGTCTGACTGTATTGACAGAAAAAAATAATTTGGAATGCATTTTATTTATACGTATTCAGAAGATGCTATTACATGTTTGTATTCATTGATACTCGGGTATATACAACAGCATGGTAGTGGCCGGCGTTGTTGGGCTAAATTTACCCCGGTACTGTCAGAGACTCCGACACGGCCTCAATAATGGAGTCGACCAGTGAAGCAATGAAGATCCACATGAACGATTGTCAGGAGAAAATTAAGAGGAAGTACATGTATATTGTTGTATTCAGAAGATAAGATGACATGTTTTATTAATTTATACCCAGGTATTCACAAAGGCATGGTAGTGGCCGGCGTCGTCGGGCTAAAGATGGCCCGGTACTCAATGTCTCTTCGGTGACTCCGTCAACACGGCTTCAAGAATGGAGTCGACGGTGTGAAGCATGAAGATCCACATGAACGATTGTCAGGAGAAAAATGAAGAGGAATGACATGTATATCGTTGTATTCAAACAGAATATAAGATAACACTTGTTGTATTATTATTTAGTCGTATTCAGAAGACCATATAATATGTTTTATTAATTGATACCCAGGTATTCACACAGGGATGGTAGTGGCCGGCGTCGTCGGGCTAAAGATGCCCCGGTACTGTCTCTTCGGTGACTCCGTCAACACGGCTTCAAGAATGGAGTCGACGGGTGAAGCAATGAAGATCCACATGAGCGAGACAACGAGGAAGAATCTGGACCAGTGGCCGGATTCATATCGACTCATGGAACGAGGCTCCACCGTTGTCAAGGTATGGGATAATAATCGATGGGAAACTTTGAAAATAAATGCATTTTCGTTTTCGACGACAATGCAGACCATACTGTTTTCTATACGATCACCCCTGAACCTAATACTCTTGAAGAGGTTAGAACCGTACTAATCAATAAATATTGATGCAATATATTTCTAAGTTTCATCTCTCAACCTTGTTTTAAAAGAGATTGGGCATTTATTCATCTGAGGAAATATTCCATGCAACATATTTGCAAGTTTTTTTGTTATTCAAGTTCTGTTTTAATATTTGTTACATACGGCAAGGGAGCCGAGGAGACCTATTGGTTACTATGGAAAATCAGAAGCTGAAAGTGGTATCACAAGCTAGCTTTTGGACAGATTAGTGCATTACTCGGCAAGAATCAATGCAATGCAATATATTTGTAAAAGTGTCTTTGTTAATGTATAACAACAATTTGTTTAAAATGACAAGGGCGCCATAAATACATAATGGTAACTAGAGGGATCGCGATGGAGGGGGAGTTAACATCATTGAAGATAATTATGTAATCTATTTAAATCAATAACAAACTTAATGCACTTAATTTTAAACGTTTCATGTGTAATGTGTGTTCTAATATATATTCAACAGGGCAAGGGAGTCATGAAGCCATATTGGCTTCTAGGGAGGAACAGGACGATGAGGGAGTCGCACCTCTTGTTCTGGCTCTGGAAGAGATTAGGCCATTATTCATCAAGAAAAAAATCCCTCATGCGATGTATTTGCAACGCTATATTAATGGATCTTTCCAAATATGTTTTTTAAACAGGGAAAAGGAGCAATGAAGACATATTGGTTACTAGGGAGGAACCGGAAGATGGGAGAGGTCTCACCGCTCGACTTGGCCCTGGAGGAGATGGGCACGAGTAGGTCCAGAGCATCTTCCTGTGACTCATCACCCGTAATGCGAAGGTATAATATGTATGTTGAATGCATACTTTTGCTTCAAAGGTACTTAATATGCGTTGGGAAATGCTTCACCGCGGTTTTAACATTCGTAGCTAGGCTAGCGTGTGTGCACTGCATTACACCGAGCTGGTGGGTGTTTTGCACCATGCACGAGCCCTTCAAAGGCGTTTACAAGAAGACCCTGCGCGTCTGATCCGAACCACTTTTGTAGGCAACTTCAGGATTTGTGTATTGGTTCCTTTGCACCTAATAGTTCAAGTGAACTAAAAAGTCAAGTTATCATTGGTTACTATTGTTCGTAGCAGCACTACATTTTAAAAACCGACACAGTGGGCGCAGATTTCGAATGCAATATGCTTGAGGAAACAATTACACTAAAAAATCAATTATTTTTTGTGTATGGCTTTTGATCGGTAGAAGTTTGTATCCAGTAAAGGTATTTCGTTGTCAGGATTAACATTTCTTGAACACAAATAAACAACTTTATTGTATAGTATTACACTGTTGGTCATAAAGTTGGAATTTTTTTTTTTAAAGTCAAACTTCATGCTTTTGCCCCTATTTGTTGCGCCTAATGAACCATTTTAGACTTAAAACACTGATTGTATAATGTTTCCAAACTACCAATGTACAATAAATAGTTGCATGAATTTGCATTAATTAATGTAGCCATTTGTTTTCAGCTTTGCAAGGCAGGACGTTTGATGATTGGCCCCTTTCCCTCTCCATAGTGTATGTCCAAAAAGTCATCATTATGTGTCATTTGGCTGTACAATGTTCAACCAAAATTGGCACAGAGGCTCTCTAGGCCAAACTCCGGCCAACGCCATTGGCTACACGCCAACCGATGCTTGTGCTCCATCGGGAAGAGGTGTCAGCAAGCAATGTCCACTATTTCGCTGGAACATCGCACTTTACGGTCTGTAAAATCCTCAGACGTCATCGACAGGAGGGTCAATTCAAACTACGGGGAACTCTAGGACGTCCACGATTGACCACCAGGATAAATGATCGCAAAATGCTTAAAATGTCCCGTAGAAACCGGAAGTGCAAAAATTGAGTCTTCGCCGTCTATGAAGAAGGCACTGTGGAATTAATGCCTTTCACCAACCTGTACGTCAGAGATCGCTCTAACATGGTCAGCGAGCAAGACAAATTACCAAGTGTCCACTCAAAACCATGCAACCGAGATTTACCGGACGTCCCTGGACTAGGGAGCCCAGAAGATTGCCGCCTGGACACTAGTGATATGTCATCTTAATGGGTACGAACCATAACATTCTTGACCGAACAGATGGAAGACAAAGGGTTCCTCGATTACGTGACAAGAAGCTCCAAGATTTGTGCGTTCACAAAACGACTTGAGGTTGTGACGGCCCAACGGTGGTATGGCTCATACCCATTAAGATGACTTATCAGGAGTGTCCAGGCGGCGATCTTCTGTACTCCCTAGTCCAGGGTCGTCCGGTAAATCTTGGTTGCATGGTATGGGGTGGACACTTGGTAGTTTGTCTTGTTCGGTGACTATGTTAGAGCGATCTCTGATCTACAGTTTGGCGGAAGGCGGAAGGCGTTGATTTCATAGTGTTTTCTTCATAGATGGCGAAGGCTCCATTTCGGCATTTCCCGTTTCTACGGCACAGGTTAAGCAATTTGTGATCATTTATCCTGGTGGTCAATCGTGGACGTCCTAGAGATTCCCGTAGCTTTAATTGACCCTCCTCTCAATGACGTCTGAGGATTTTACAGACCGTAAACTGCGATGTTCCAACGAAATAGTGGACATTGCTTGTTGACACCCCTTCCTCGTGGAGCACAAGCATCGTTTGGCGTGTAGCCAATGGCGTTGGACGGAGTATGGCCTAAAGAGCCTCTGTGTCAAGTTTGGTTGAAAATTGTACAGCCAACTCTGAGAAATGACACATAATGATGACTTGTTGGACATACGCTATGGAGAGGGAAATGGGCCAATCATCGAAGGTCCTGCCTTTCAAAGCTCAAAGCAAAAGGCTAAACTAATGAATGCAAATTCATGCAACCATTCATTGTACATTGGTAGTTTGGAAACATTATAAAATCATTATTTCAAGTCTAAAATGGTTCATTATGCGCTAAAAATAGAGAACAAGAACAGACGAATGAAGTTGGATCTAAAAAAAAATATTCCAACTTTATGACCAACAGTGTATGTATGAATGTTTTTGTTTTTGTATTAATGTTTTGAACAACTAATGGACTTTCTTCGTTGTCTGTCTCTCTTCGTCTCCTGGTCGTGCACGCCATCTAGGAGCATTGCCGGCTCACGGCTGGCCATCAACGAAGAAGGATCACGTGCCAGCTCAGCACAGGGGCGCGCCTACACTCCCGTAATCACCCAACTGGAGCGTGCGCTCACTCCGCAGCCATCGAAGAACGCGCTGCGACCGACAGGCAACGCGGAGAAGGCTACTCCGGACCCGGAGAAACCTATTGGCGGTGGTCATGGCGCCGGGGACAAGACGGACCGGCGAGAGAGCAACGCCAGCATGTTTATCGGGTATGTACCGGTCTCGCCTGCCTTAGGCGATGGCAAGCCAGAGATCGGGGTTAAAACCGTGTGCACATGTAAGAAGACTATCCCTGTATGCAGCAGGGGTATGCAGACGGATATCCTCACGGGCTCTGGGACGAACAACGCAACGGACACTAATAAGGTTCTCCAGAATTTCCCTGGCAACGGCTCCAATCAGAATCAGAAAGTGACCACCGCTAATGCGGACGCGAATAAAACGGGTGCGAACGTCGCCCACAGTACAGCGTGTTTTATTCTCTAGAAAAAAAGACGATTATTAATTAAATTGATTGCGTCGATCTGTTAAGAGGGCACTTGTCTAAGAGCTAACAGGGAGGCGACATGGTGAAACGCACGTCGCGTATTCTGTAATTTACAAAGCTAGGGAATCGCGTGTGCGTCGCGCACACGCACGATTCCGCCTATGTCCTGAAGACATGGCGCTGCTCAGTTCTTGTTCTCGAAACGCCCTCTTTACTAGACAACCCAATCACTTTAAATTTATTTTCAGTAGTCCAAAGTTCAAGAGACCAAAGTATTTCCTCGTTACGAAGTTACGTAATACCAACTCCCCCGCTGTGACTGCACTGCCATAATATTAGCCACCTATTTTGTTCTGTATTGTAATCAGCTTTAATAAATGGATTCATTAATTTTGATTAAGTTCTTGCAGAGCTGCATAACAATTTACGTGTATTTTCAATGTGATTCATGTAGATAATAGCTGTTTTGGTTTACAATACATTACAAATGCACTTCACCTGTCACGATATACCATGCATGCTAGCATGTCATTATGTTATCTTATTGCATGTTATCTGTTCCACTAAAGAATTGAAGAACCGGATAGAGAACGCTGCTTCGGTAATGTATTCTTCTGACCTGTCCACGAGCTTTCACAAATTGTATTCTGTAGTGACTATAGAACCTGATCTGTCGTGTAGTTTATAGATGGGAAATGCATTTTCTTGGAGACAAAATGGTTAAATTATCTTATGAAATTTCAAAAGCTGACATGTTGTATAGTTACAATATAAAAGAAAGCCTATGATTTTGCGACGGATTTATCCAATATCGCTGCTCTCTGCCCAGGTGTATAAATGTGGACCTGGAAGGATGGGAACGTGGGTCATTCATTAAGAGGCGACTGGTTTGAATACTCCCTAGGGAGTGGAAAATGTGCACTTTGTGTGCAGGATTTATTGCAGTGTGAATGCTCTGACTGGGTTAATGATAACAGCTTATGCTATACCATGAATACTGAGCACTAATATATCAAATTACAGACATTTATTACAATTATTTATTATAAAATGGATTATCCTTATACACTGTAAGAGGTAGAATTATTTGGCTTGTTTGTGTGCTTTGTTGATTAATGATGTTCCTTTTTCTCTTTCTTTCACTTCTCTTATACTGTGTGTTTAATCGAAACAAAATCATTTTATAAATGCCTTTAATGAAGCAGTTTATAATGCACATAACATGCACTTTGCTGTTTTATTTATATTCTTTTCTTCTTTTGTTTTATAAAGAAGTTAAAGTAGGGATCGAGTTGTTTTTATTTCGTTCTTTTACCTAACCTTTCAAAGACTGCGGTGTGTTTGCATTTGTAAATATAACGTACTGACTCGTGTGCTATTGTTTAACTTTTGTTTTTTTGTAGAATAACTGTATTAAGTATGCAGTTGCGCTGTGTGTTAAATATTATATCAGGGTATAATATTTGGTGCAAACGGTGAGGAATTCGTTAAAGAATAATTATGTCACCGGTCAAAAATGCAGATATATTTGATTCCGGCATTTGTTTGATAATGCTAGGTTATTTTGCACAATTATAAGGAATAAAGAGGGACAGTGTGATTACAATTTATGTCATAAAGGAGGTGCACACATTTATTTAATGAGTCGCTGAAAGGTCGTTTCGTTGGGTACATTTTTAATATAGGATATATTTTATGTAGATTATGTACATATTATATTTATCTGTATTTTTCCATGGAAACTTTTTAACCTTGTATAGAAACGTGTTTCTTAGCTCTTTTGACAAGAGCGAATTAAAATAGCACAAATGTATATATAATCCATGTTTGAAATGACTATTACTACAAGTACATTGTCAACGTTTCCATTTTCCTGTAAAACATTCATACCCAACACGCATATCGGTATTTGTTCCAACCCCCCTGCCCAAAATGACATACTTTTATTTGTCAGTTTGTACTAATTAAAAATATCAATATTAATTCACTCGACCAAATACACCAAATCTACTATTTCAAAGGACCAAAATATATTGGATCATGTAACTATAATTATTTTTGTCAAAGACGATATACATATCACTTAAACTATAATATCGTAAACAGATCGAGAGTGGTATAAATATCACTTGCTTGTTCAGTATTTGGCAACAATCAAACGATAGAAAAAATATTTTCTCACTGTTAAATATCTTGCCAAAGCCATGAGCATTTTTCATTTAATAAACTGCTTCTCAAAACAACGTAGTATTCAGTCGAGTGACAATATGTAAAGTATATATTATTTTGATTATGTGGACTGAAATTATACCAATGTATTCTTTTAGGCATAACGGTATTACATAATATAATTGTATAAGTCATTTTGCTCTGAGCCTAATTGTGATCTTGAACATCATTACAACAAGTATAATAATAGAACATAATATGTCATAATTGGTTTAAAAGTTAGTATTGCCCTCCTTTAGTAATATCGTGTTAATAATATCGGTGTTGTTAATATTCAAATAATAATGTAGACATGAATGTATTACTTATTATTCCATGTACTGATGTAAGGTAAATGTTACACACCCGACTGATTTGAAGAAAAGAAATGAGAATACCATTAAATAAGTCATGTATTTTAAAGGTGCACATGTAAAGTGTCAGATATTGCCCAAAATGACATTTGAGACTTCAATCCTATACCAAAACCATTGTAAGATATGTCCGAATGATGTTTAAAAGTTTCATTGAAAGAGAACACTGCTTTCCTGGTTAACAAGGCGAAAATTTGCGTCAGCTTTTCCAACTAATATTACAGTATGACGTTGATGACGTTTATGACCGCTTATAAACGCTCTTGAGCTGAATGATTATCAATGATAGATATCGTCATACTAAAGGGGCATTTGACAAAATTTAACCGTACTTTATTCTTCTCTTACCATAAGCCAAACAAACAACACGGTAGAAGAGAAATGTGGAAGCTCAAATTAATTGTTGTGGTGTTAGAAACTTTACATGTGCCCCTTTAAAGCAGGCTTAGAATTGTACTATCTAGAATTGAATGAAATATAACATTGACTTGTACAATAGATTTCCGTATCCATATCATGTGATATATTACTAAGTTAAAAGCATATGAACAATGTTGATGGCTTGAATACAAAATATTCGTTTAAATCTCTGATAATCGGTTTGTTAATCGGAGAGCATTGTTAAAGCCAAATAACAGTATTGGGAAAGTTACCGAAATTATCTTTATTGGCCAAACTCATAGATCAGTATTTTTGAAATAGTATAAAAAGGGGCTTGTGTGGGGAAAAAAATCCGAACATTAGTATCGTTAATGCAGAAATGTCAATTAAAACGTGTATGCAAGCCGCTGACATTGGGCCTAAACTCACCGCCAGTTCAGCCCGACGGCGTCTACGCTGGCCACATCTGTACGCTCGTCCGGGCATGCGAAACCACGTGCCGCATTTGCCATAGGTTTTGCACACAACGCACGATGGTGCCTATCAAAATACAACCGTCGGCGATATCTTTCAATGCATTGATAGTTTTCTAATTTTGCAAATATATCGATAAGTAGGTGGTTTCATTGCCAAACTTATATAATCCCATATTACTAAAAGAATATATTCTTTCACATGGTTGGTAATAAAAGCGTACATTTCATTTTTGTTTGTGTGTGGGACGTTAGCAAATAGCAAACTTATTTTCTTAAACATCATATCCGCGTACCCATTCTTTTAATTGTTGATTCATATCATGTTTTTATTAATGGATCGCATGGAGGATTAATTAATACAATTAAGGGAATGTGTTTCAGTCGCTGGCAGGATTTATATAATTTGATAGCGTTTAGTGAGCCACCAAAATGTTTGCTTAAAGAAATAAGACCATGTTCATGTACTGCCAACGAAAAATAAATATAGTATATTATACCAATATACCTGTATTTGCATAATTATGGTTAACAATGTGGTTAATACGATATAGTCAGAAAATATGATATTAAATTTTTAAAATGTGAAGTGTATAATACGGGTATGCCCGTAACATTATATGTTAATTATGCTTGAATGTGTAAGTAGAAAATAAGTGCTGCACTATGATGTATATTGTCGTGCTGCCCCTCCGATCCCCCTTTCTAATATATATTTCAAAAAAAGTAATCGATTTAATGACGGAGTGTTTTTATGATAGGAATGTGTGTATTGTGTTGAATTTAATGAAATAGAGATAACATGTTGACATCGACTTGTGATAAGAACACATTCCAATTATTTCTAGCGTCGTTTAGCATGTTTAGTTCACGTTCTTCTCACGTTATTAGAATAATTCAACGTCGTGTCCAATTTAATAATAACCTCAAGTATCTGTACCATCATGTGTCATAAGTAAAACAAAGTTTTGATCTGTTCATAACAATAAGTAATAATGCCAATAACTTGTATATAATCTTACTTCATACAACTATTGAAAAAACAAAGTTTATAATGTATATCATGTTTATATTTTATATAGTTTTCTCCGTTTGAGTGTGTTATTTGGGTTGATTGTTTTCTCCGTACTAGTAATGCGGGCATCGTTTTCTAGGTGTGATTTTCTAGGGCGCGATACATATGACTTGGTGGATTGATCAGATATGATGTATTAATTTTATAATTTCGTGATAACTATTTGAGTTCGTATCGGTTGTTGATTTTATTCTCAAGGAATAAATGTAACTCACTCCAGACATACATGAACGTTCTATCACTGTAATGGTTAATGTAATTTATTCCATACTTGCAGATTAAATGTGTATCTGGTGTAATGAAGATGAGTAGCCTGATGGGCACACGTATAGGTATGATCGTTCATGGCTAGTATTCTCCCCTGGGAGTTTAGAAGGTGCTCAAGATAAATGTGCGAATATGGGCTGTACATAATGACCAGGGAATAATGATGATAATGACGATTAGCCACTCAAATGCGTATCTGCATTTAGCACTATACGAACAATATTTCACTGAAACTAGCTGTACAAAATATTAATTCAATGGAATTAATGTATCCAAAGTGAAGTGAAACACGTGAAATACATGACATGTCACTGAGTATAGGAGCCGCTTCATGTGTGTTAAATGGGCAAAATTATACGGAACCCGGTTCTGTAGTGGATTCATTAATACATGAGGACAGAGGGCCAAACACGTATGCCCACTGACGTCATGACCCAACTTTCCAACAGCGTGATTGATTTATAACCATGTGTAAAATTCGGTTATTTTACGTCATCGATCTTCATTCTATAAATTATAGTTTATCCCAAAAACTTAACTTCGAAATTACCCATAACCTGTTGAATGTAATCGAATGGACTAAAGCTTACGATAGAAAAACACATTTTGGAGTACCAATATCATTTGTAATGTAATCCGTGGTTCATAATAGAGTAGCGAAATAGTGATGTCACATTATTTTGTTATAGTAATGGTTCCTAAAACAAGTTGTCGTTCGATTTGGGCTTTCGTTAGTGGGTTGGTAGCTGGATGATTGCCTTCGTAGTAACCGCTAGGTCAGACATGTCTGGCTTGCCTGACATGGTTTAGAACCATAACACATGACAATGAATAGCTGTGACGTCACACTATGGCACTCTATATAATATACCATGGTTAAGCATGTTAAGACCGGGTCACATATATCACCGGTCACCGGATAGCGTAAACGGATGCCCGACGAATATAACATTTGCGAAATCATATTATTATTATCCGGTGGTGAAAGTCGGCTCCGTTGCTCAGTGCACAAAACATTCCGCCGGATAGAACAACGTGCATCGCCTGACAAGGAACGGACAAGAAACACATACGGAGATGAACGGTTTTGAAATTGTACTCTCCGTCGGGCATCCGTTTACGCTAACCGGTAATTATGTGACCGGGCCTTTAGCAACTATGTTACTATAACGGTTATCTCATATCCGGCCAGCTCTTGAGTTATTGTATGTGTAATGCCGTTAACATAATGTTGAGAGGTCAATAAAACAGAACCCCCAGTCTTAACTATCTACTACCTGACAGAATCAATTAAGTTTGTATATACCACACAGGGCCTGCAGTTTCACAGTGTGTGCATACGTCTGTAAGAAAATCATCATTTGTTGTCTCTGTACTATCAGCTGCAGTAAAAGGGTTAAATGAGATATACAACGTACATAACATTACAATTGTACCCGATGAAGCAGAATCAATGTATTAAGTGCTAACATACTAGAAAGTTTGCAGACTTGTCACAAACAGCATGAACAGTGTGTGCGTAATCGATGCGAATATGTTGTTTACACATTCGCGAGCACTGTAGGCGTTCAGCGTTACCATGGAAATGGATATTATATACAATTATTGTGTGTGGCGTTACGTTACCATGGTACCGTGAACCGTGGATGACAAAATGTTTCAATTCAATTCCTGTATTGTAATGTAGTTACGGACATAACCAAGTTCAATTCAATTACTGTATTGTATCGTAGTTACTGACGTAACAATGTTCAATTCAATTATTTTATTGTATTCCATTGTAGTTACGGACGTAACCGTGTTGTATCATATCTTGCCTTTGTTACATTTTTCGTGCCTACTGAGAGAGAGTATGATATAATATACACAAAAAAAACTTTCGGAGAAATTGATTACAAATAGAAATGAGAAACAAAACGCCGTGTTCTTGTGTCGTTATTTCCCTTGTTCCATAGAGTACAGAAGCCATGACGTCATAAAAAACCCTTTTTTAGAATTTTCAATTTTGAACTTCATTTTCAGAAAGAGCATACAAAATAATGTATAAATGCCGAAAATCAATTGAATATGTTAAGTATTGGCTGAGATATGCCCATCCGAATGAATTTTACTTCAATGGCCAATCAGTGTTATAGTGCACAGGTTCATAAAGTTATAACACTGAGTGCCTATTGCCAAACAAATTCATTCGGATGGCCATATCTCAGCTAATACTTAACATATTCAATTGATTTTCGGTAATTGGACATTATTTTTGACGCTTTTTCGGAAAATGAAAATCAAATTTGAAAATTCTAAAAAAAGATGTTTATGACGTCATTGATGACATCACACTTCACCACTCTATTAATGAGGAATGTCAGGCCAGGTTTGGTGTTGTCTAACATAAGAAGGAGTATGAGAGGAGTCAATAATTGGTAAAGATTTTATCAAAATCGGTTATTCATAATTGTGGAAATGGAATTTGGTCCCACAATTTCAAACGGTCCAACAAAATATGCAAATGAAGTGTGAATTCATGAAGTGGTCACACAATGCAGGACACAAGCACACACACACACACACACACACACACACACACACACACGCACACACACACTTTTGTTTTCTTTTTTTGTCAAAATTGTTTTTATTCCTCCAAATGATAATACAGATGAACATCAAAATAATATTAACATTTACATATTACAAATATTTTCACATGAACAGTATACAAATTTTACAACATTAATTATTCATAAACAAACAAAAGAAGATGACATTTGCATGTTCTAATACAGTAACTTAAATAGTATATTCTAAACGTAAAATACTAAATCACATCAGAGCTTACTTGTACTAAAATGAGCAAAAGCCCTTCCCAATAAACAATATACTGTAATAATTAATCATAATTGACTAAAAGAAAGATATCCATACCTTAACAAACAAACAAAACAACCAATGGAGGCACACACACATACACGCCCGCACACACACATGCACACACACACGGACAATGGACATTTTCTTCTATATAATCTACACCATTTGATGAAGATCACATATACATATTAAATACACGTTGCATATTAACCCGTTCAGGGCTAGTCCCGCAAATAATTTGGCTGAGGTCTATGACGAATACATTGATAGCAATACCAAATAGTATTCAATTGGTTAAGATGTTGAGCAAAGAACGGCGGAATGGGTAGAATAAAAGTTGGTCCCTAACATTTATTCAAATCCGGATACCATGTATGGTTATTTCGGCTGTTTCTGAACCGATTGTGATCAAACAAACTTGATTCTGTCATTAAAATTGTGTGCTCTTTCAAATATTACACTTGGTTTGTCATTACCTCACGAAAAAATATTGATCGAAGCGCCCTCTAAACACAAACTGAGCTATCCCTTTAAAAGAGGAACGCACCGCTGGCATATGGCTTACTATCACTGATAAGTGCATAGTTCCCATTACATCTAGTCATATATTTCCTCTTTGGTATCACTCATAATATAAATAATGTTTTTGAAACCACTAGTATCTGTTTTGACTGAGCACTGGAGGCTGCCATGTTTTCCAACTGTACCATAATATGAAATAACCATAACAAAAGCGGCTTACGTAACCACTGACATAGCAGCAGATTCAACAATAGCGGTTCAACCCGCTTTTGTTAGTGCACGCATATGTGCGCTCAGATGACGTTCCATACCGTTCCGTTGGAAAACATGGCAGCCTCCAGTGCTCAGTCAAAACGTTGTTTATTTCCATTATTAGTGATACCAAAGAAGAAATATACGACTAGGGCTCCGTTACGATGTCATTGTAAAGTTGCAATTTATTGTAAGTCAGATCATGTGATTCAATGCGCAAATCCGATGGTTGAAATGCGAACATTTTCTTACATACTGTATATTTAATTGCAACTTCACAATCGATTGCATCTCTTTCTGCAACAAGGCCCTATAAAGTGACAGAAATGCTGCACGTATCAGTAAAAGCAAGCGAAAATTCCAGGGTTTCCTTCCTCTTTATATGATAATTTGTATGCTCCTATTTACTGTGAAAGGTTATATATCGTTTCCAGATGATAAAATACAATTGCAAAATTACATTGCCAGAACTTACTTAAAGTCATACCTGTAAAGTGTCCAAATCCACGAAAATTACTTGGAGCTTCCTCGTTTCTCTTCTACCGTGTTGTTTAGCTTATGGTAAGAGAAGAATCAAATAGGGTTTGATTTTTTTCAAATGTCCCTTTAGTATGAAGATAATTATCATTGAAAATCATTATTTCTAAAGCGTTAATCAACGCAATTGAAAAAAAGTACAATTGTTGTAGCTAAACGCGTCCGCATTGCAGCATGCGTGGGAACATTCCGGAGATTGAACTTTGAGCCGAGCGAGTGCAAATTCCATGAATTCTGTACTACGTGCGTCAACATACACGGGTGCGAATATCTCAAACGGATCATTCATTACTGCGACAAATGTATGGCAGACCATCAGTATTCGGTGATAAAATATGAACTCAATATTCGTTTTTTTCACTAGGTAAACAGTGTTCGTTTTCTTTCAAACTTTCACAAACCTTTAAATTTTTTTTACAATGATATTGATATAGGATTGAAGTCTCAAATGTCATTTTGTGCAATATCTGACACTTTACAGGTATCACTTTAATTAGAGTACGAGTGATGTGGCATCATCAATCTTAGCACCTGTTTTGTTGCAGACACGCCGATAAGTACATCAGGTATTATCATGTTCAATGTACATTAATCATGTTCAAGGGTACCACCACTCAAAAATAATATTCTTATTAAAAAAAAGTAACATATTTATTACTCCATTCCACTAAAATGTTCAGAAAAAAATGTATATGTTTCCAGAAAAAATATGTATAATTAGAAAAAAAAGCATCACCATTATACAAAATGTGTTCATGGGTCTGCATACAAAGACAACTCTTTTTGCCAAGGACAAACACATCGTCCGTGATTCTGTTGTCTCCAAACGTACGCGAGAATAGAATTGACGCACTCGCTAACGTTTGGCGCATACGGAACCATAAGCCCATAATGGTTCCGTGGTAGTTAATTGCATTGTTTGCGAATTACACAACCCTTTACAATTTATCAACATTTATCAACCATTCATCACTTTTTTGCATGTGTAAACAAAGTTACTAGATCCCGTTTGACATGTTCAACATTATCTTCGAATTATTGTGTCGTGGAGATCTCTTATAATAAAGTTTTAAAATACTATGATAGTAAAATTGTTGTAAAAGTTCAACGCACTTCAAAAAGCTTTCGAATTTCAATAGTGAGAGCGCAATTCACGTGCGCTTTTTTTCCATCATTTTTTGTTTGATATGAGTCCCGAAGCTCAAATGTCTACCAAAACTTAATTTAAATTTATCTACGGGAATGACTGGCTTGTGTGTCAAGATTATGTGATGAACAAATCAAAATGTGATAGAGTTTCACGAGGTTCGAACGGGGTTCGAACCTCCCACACCCTGCTTCTGTCCCGGTGCGTAACCTACCGAGCTACCTAAACCCCGTATGGCTTGTTATTATACTAACCGTTCCAACGTTTGTGCTAGTCAGAAACAAATAAACAAAAACACCTGGGTCCCGTTGCAGAAAGAGATACGATCGATTGTAAGTTACAACACTTTGCTCGTTTCAACCAATCAGATTCGCGCATGTAGAACACATGATCTGATTTACAATTAATTGTAACTTACAATCGATTGTATCTCTTTCTGCAACGGGGCCCTGATCTGTAAGGGGCGAACACCCCAACAAACATGACAAACTTGATTCGGCAAGATAGTCATATAGGAACTACGCCATCTGCGTCGTAATAACGACACTGTCAACGTTGTTTTTTTTTCTGAACAAAACTATCACGACTGTCATGAATGTCCTACTGTTACAGTAATCATTCTGTACACGTCTGCATTATTCCTTTTTATCCCCTCTTAAATGCATTTTCCCCCCTTCTATTAATCCTACTTTCAATTTGTTTTATCCATTATAAGTATTACACAACTAATTATTATAATAAATTATTAATTAATTTATGCGTTGATTTGTTTGTATTTATGTTCGATGTAGTTCGAGTAATATTCGACCACACTGCTATTCAGTTATAAATGTTCTCCTAAACGTAACATGAATAACACAATTACCATATTTTGATGATTGGCGTTGTATATTAAACATACTAATTGGTAGAAAAATACATTCAATCTTCGTTTAAAAAAAAGAAAAGATTTTCAATCTTGTAATAATGACAACAGTTGTGAATTAAATATTGCATTTGCTAAAACGTTTAAACAGATTACGTATACTTATCTCATTCATATCGGTTTAATTACATTTTAACCAATGGCGTTTTAACATCGCCAAATAGCGACTGAAGTAATAGCGCCATCAATCACTTTATGATGTAGCCCAGGCCATAGTGTAAATAGTCAGTCTATCATGATGAAACGGCGTATCTAATCTCTATCTTGAATAACGAGATCACGATTCTAGAAGAAGAAAAATAAACCAAAACAATCATTTTATTGGCGAAGACTTATCAGATACATGCGCACTGTGTTTATATTATAATGACTAGGTAAAAGTTCAACGGGTTTTTTTTTTCTCTCAGCCGTATGGTTATATAGCTAGCTTCGAATTCAAAATTATTGGAGAGGAATTTTGCTGTAAGCCCCACCCTGGCAAAAAGAGGAGCCTTTGCATACATTGCGTTATAAAAAGGGCGTAACACAATGCGCGCGCGCGATTCTCCTCTTGTTCGCCAAGTGGCGTCTTATAGCGCTTTGTTGGCGCACGTCACAATAGGCCGCGGCACGCGCCGTAGATGAATGCCACGTTACATTGCCGTAGGGAGGTAGAGTGGAGGGGTTGGGAGGGAAATATTTCATACACACGCAATAACGGAAGAAATATTATCAGTGTGTGTTTTCCCCCATGTCTCGCTCTCTCTCACTTTCTTACTTTATATCTTTTCAGTTGATTTGCTTTTCTTTCTTTCTTTCCGTTCTACGCACACACAATTACGCACGAAATATATGTGTATCTTTCGTCTTTCCCTTCCTCTCTGTCTCCCTCTCATACTTTTCTGCCTAATATCATTTTCTTTTTTTAGATCCTACTTCCCTTCCTTTCTACACGTAATTACGTGCGAAATATTAATTTTTTTACTTTCCCTAACTCACCCCCCCCCCCCCCGCCACCACCATCTATCTATCATTCTTTCTCAATTTCCTCATTTGATATAATTATTTCACCGTCTCGTTCTCTCGTTCTTCTTATCTCCCCCTCTCGATCTCTTGTATTGTCCCTCTCTCCGTCTTTCTTACTCTCCCATTTTCATTTCTGCTCCCCTTTCTTCATCAGTTATGGGTGTGTGCACGCCCCCCCCCCCCCCCCCCCTCTCTCTCTCTCTCTCTTTAAGTCGCTACATTTATACTGGGGAGGGGACAAGAAGCAGAAGTAGTTATGTAGCTACATAATATACGGGGTAGGGGACAGGGGGCTGATGACCCCCCCCCCCCCCCCCCCCCCATTTTCTTTTTAAGGCGGTTATGTAGCTACATTTATACGGGGGGACAGGGAGCAGTTGACCCCCACCACCACCACCACCCATCACCACCCCCACCAGTCTTCTTCTTGTGATTCTCGCAGCCCTCCCCTATACGGGGAGGAACAAAATTAAGAAAATAATAGGTAAAGCGATGTTAATGTTGGTTTATGCTAACCCGACTACATGCACCCTCACCTGGACAATCTTGCCCCACCCCCTCCCCCCCCCCCCCCAAACCCCTTCCCCCGTAACGCTATCCCTGGCTAGGCAACTTTTTACAGAACCCTGTTGATGTTGTTGTTTTTTCTTTTTATTTATGCTGCTGAATGTATTTCTGAGAGGATTTGGTGGTGGCAAAAAGACCAGGATGCCCCTCCCCCAACCGCCCCCCCCCCCCCTCTTTTCTGTTGGCTTCACCACTGTATCAAGAACCCTGTTGATTGTTGTTGAATTTGTCTTTTTTTTTTTTTTTTGCTGCTGACTGCATTTCTGAGAGGATTTGGTCGTGTCGAAAAGACCAGGATGCCCACCCCCCCCCCCCCCCAAAAAAAGCCCCACCTCCCCCCCCCCCTTTCTGCTGGATACACCACTGTTTAAAGAACCCTGTTGAGCTATTTTTTCTGTTTTGTTCGGTGTTTTTTTTTTTACTCCATTTCTGAGAGGATTTGGTCGAGGAGAAAAGACCAGGTGAAATTCGCTTTCATTGCCTAATCCTCACGGGACAGTTCCGACTGGCCCACTGGTCACTCTTCCGTCCAAGATTCCGAGCCGCTATGACTTTTGTAGTGACCGTCGAGCATATAGGCGGACGTAATTGAGGACAAATAGGTTAGATTATCACCATTTTCGCTAGTTATTCGTTCCAAAATGTGTTTTATCAACTGGTGAACCACTTTTTTTTTCTCTATATCGAGGTCGGAGGTATTAGTGATGATTTGTCAATTTGTACCACGAAATCATCACAAACTGTATCAATCGTACGCCTTTTGTGCGTTATATATTTTAGGAGTATGTACGAACAAAATAATTGTCAGCTGGACTGTTATTAGGGCTGAATAAACAGTGAAATACAGGAATATAATATTTTAAAAAGAACGTAATAAACATATTATAATGACCGGGAATGACGTGATATAGGCGGAAGTAATGGTAATAAAGGATTAATACGGTAGGCTATTTTATCACAATGTTTTGCCATTGTTTACCCAGTCAAAATATGTTTTCATCGAGTATTACAACTTAAAGCGAAATCACCTCAAACGAAATTTATATCAAGTGTTATGGGGTTTTAGGAAGTTGTTTTTTAAAGGGATCTAGTACTTTGTTGACATGTGCAAAAAGTGATAAAAGGTTGATGCAATGTACATTGTTGTTATCTCATACGGTATGTCCACAGGGTATTGTGTGAAAATTTCAAGTCAAATGGACATTGCATGGCCAAGTAATGAGCGAACATGCAAAGTGATATTCACTAACTCACTGCACTCACTTTGTACACGGTTTCAAAACTCCACCGGAGTTTTTCTTATCTGAATACTTCATTCGTACATATTATCTTTGTAACGAAAGGGAAATTTGAAAATCCGAAACCGGTCCCATGATTTTATTGTTAATACGAATACAACAAGGTATGAGGGAACCGCTAGAATTCAAATTTTATTTTGAGGATTTGGACAATGTTACTAAGGCCATTTAAGTTGTGCATAACCACGCGTGTCCAATGTATTATAATACATTTTAAAGAGAAAAGGAAAAGGAAGCGCTTTTGTAGCTTTAAAGGATTACTCTTCAACGAGTAACTATTTACAAATTACAAATCGTACTTCACGTTTACAATAAAAGGGTGATACGTAATATTAATTTTAAAAATGGTGTTATACAAGAAGAAAGAAAGACAAATTGAGAGTTAGAAAAAAGAAAAAAAAATCCGAATTATATACAAAAAAGAACAAAACGATCAGACACAAGAATAAGTAATTTAAAAAAAATTAGATTAAACAGAAAAAATGGAGGGGGGTGACTGCATGTTTTATGTAGTTCAGTTTTAATCAAACAAAATGTTAGTAATAACAACATGCAAATTATCAATAAAAACTAACGGTTATAGTTCAATGATGCTTGAATGGTAATAAAACATTATACGCGGTTAAGTTACAGGGCTGTTTTCATTCAAAAAGCAGCCGTTAAACCAAGAGGGCCCCTCCCGACACCTCAAGTTTCAACCATTTTGTAATCAACAACTGTGTCTGAATGAATGATGTGTGTTTAAAATAATGATTCAATAGAGAGATCTTCAAAAAACATTTTGGTAGATTTTCAAAACTGTGTAGCATTCTGAAATTAATGAATAAACGTTGATCCCCGCATGTATTCTAATCTGATTTACCCATGGATTTTTCAGCTGTTTCTGAACGGATTTTGATAAAATAAAATTGATTCTTCCATTAAAATTGTGTGCTCTTCCAAATTGTACACTCTGTTTTTCATTACCTCACAACAAAATTATTTCTTGAAGCGCCCTCTATACCATGTATACGAAAACTGAACTATCCCTTTATGGCATAGACTGGTTCATCTTTATAGCAATAAAAAGAGACGATTTTACTTCTTTCAAATACTTGATATATAAGAAAAATCGGAATATAAACCTTGCCATTCGACATAAAATATGCAACATCCAAAGTGTCATATTTTTCCTTAGGGTGACATAGAGGCGTCAATCCCCCAGCCACGATCGCTTCATCAAACGGACACGAATATTACGTAGATTATCCAATCTTACCGTTGAAGCGGGATTATACCTATTTTTCCCCATTGGTGACAAAAATAAATCCTCCCCCGTACCCTCCTCCTTCCCCATTGTCAGCTCTATCCGTCTCTCTCCCCCTCTCTCTCTCTCTCTCCTGCTCTATCCGTCTCTCTCCCCCTCTCTCTCTCTCTCCTGCTCTATCCGTCTCTCTCCCTCTCTCTCTCCCTCTCTCCTGCTCTTTTCCCCTCTCCCTCTATCTATTTTTGTCGTGTCTGTCTCAATCCCCCTCTCTGCCTGTATTGCTCTATCTCTCTTTATTTTAATAATAATAATAATGTTTCGATTTATATATATAGCGCCTAATATGATTGATAATCATCTCTAAGCGCTTTACAATATTATTTTGCTTCCTCTCTGTCGTTATGTTTCCCTTGTTGTTCTACATGTTTATATTAAATAACCTTTTCTTTGATTACGTCTCTATTTTAATGTGTCACTATATTTGTTCTTCTCTCTTCTCTCTCTCTCTACTTACGTAGTGGCATTGCGTCGTCGGACTGACTGGAGGGGGGGGGGGGGGGGGGGTTCATCTTAAGTTTTTGTTTATCTGTTTAACAATTGTCCCATTATGTTTCGTATTGATTGGGGGAAAATATCGCCACTACGTATCTCTCTAATTATTTGTCGTGTTTTTGATGGAAATGTACCGGATCCGCCCTCTAACGGTCTTTCTCCGTCAGATCAGAGGAATTATTGGACGGAAATGCACCAGATGTACATTGGTGTACGCGGCGGAGAAAGGGAAACGTGTTAAGTCCGTATTCTTAAATGGACGTTCACCTTTCAAACGCAAGATAAAAGGATAGATGAAATTTAGAATTGATTGCACGACCAGATCTACTTTGCTATTTGCAACTGTTTATTATATGCATACATTTAGTGGAGCTATTCACAGGTTTTAGAACGAAATCAGTACATTGGCGTCACAAACATGACAATACAATTGAACGTTTGTGGCAAAGGAAAATATGATTTATTTAATATTTTTGGTTT
This sequence comes from Echinarachnius parma, assembly GCA_037951105.1. Classification (NCBI taxonomy): domain Eukaryota; kingdom Metazoa; phylum Echinodermata; class Echinoidea; order Clypeasteroida; family Echinarachniidae; genus Echinarachnius; species Echinarachnius parma. Next base: position 151,563 of record JBAMJV010002669.1, read on the forward strand.
AAAACACTTCCTCTCAAATTATTTTGGTTGGTTGGTTGGTTGGTTGGTTGGCTGGTTCACGGGCGTAGCGAGTTAGGTAATACCTATTCAACTGGGGGGGGGGGGGGGGGGGGGATGGATGAATAGCTCATCCCCCCAGTTGAATGGGTATCAATGACATGTCTACGCCGGTGGGCTGGTTGGTTGGGTGGGGCTGGTTGGTTGGTTGGTTGGTTGGTTGGTCGGTCGGTCGGTCGGTAGGTCGGTCGCTCGGTTGGTTGGTCGGTCGGTTGGTTGGCTGGTTGGTTGATTTGTCAGTTCGTTGACTGGTTGGCTGTTGTTGGTTGTTGATTTTTTGTTTTGGGTTTTAAACATGTAATCGTTGTCATCCTCATGCAGGTCTGACTATCCCGGGCTTAGGTACTGCGCAGTCAACATGACGATAAAAAAAGGTGGATACATGATAATAAATGTGCTCTGTATCTTGACAGAGCTGCAGTAATATACACGCAGTGCCTCTGATACACGCATAACAATGGTAGACAGCGCCACCTACGCGAGATAAATGTTTTTTTTTTTATAAACATGTGTTTGTAATTTCCAAAGCAGGCAATAATAGTAAAGTTCAAGGACCACAACCATGTCGACACTTCCTCTCATGACACGGAGCGTTCAGAGTAAGCATGAGATGTTGCTGCTGCTGCTGCTGCTGCTGCTGCTGCTGATGATGATGATGATGATGATGATGATGATGATGATGATGATGATGATGGTGATGATGATGATGGTGACGATGATGATGCTGATGATGATGATGATGATGATGATGATGATGATGATGATGATGATGATGATGATGATGATGATGATGATGGTGATGATGATGATGATGGTGACGATGATGATGCTGATAATGATGATGTTGATGATGATGATGATGATGATGATGATGATGATGATGATGATGATGATGATAATGATGATAATTGTCAGGTTTAGGGCAAAGCTGAGTGTGCATCTTATATAAAATGACACTGCAGCAACCTCACGTATGTGCGTCAAACTTTGGATGGATAATTGTGTGCGAGCAGCAGTCTAAGTAACTCCTATAATCATGATGCAGAAAAAAGCGACGACGATGATGACGAATGAGTGATACGATATAATAGGTTGTTTGGGTCACCGGCTTTTCCCTCAATGTCTCATATCTCTCTTGCAAGTTTGCCTTGCATTTATCGTTCCAAGTCGACTTTGAGAGGATTTAGAGGTCGTGAACTTATAGTTTCCTAGAACCGTTTCAGATAACAATGATTATGAAATAATATTATCTCATCCCTCCTCTTTAGCCATCTTCTCGCATCTTTCTTTAATAATTATGATAAATAAATACGTTATAACGCCGCCGTCCATGGCCATGACGGCCCTTACTGTTCGTAAATGTCTCATTTGCGTAGACAGCTTTAATATTTATCTCTGATTATAGGCGCGTTTCCGTTCTCAAAATTACGACCGCTCTCTGGCGTTTTCGCATATTCCCAATAGCTAGCTAACAGAAGTATAATATGGGCAAAGCTTTTTCCTGACAAATATTCCCAAACGAGTAACAAGTCGTAAATGGACCTAGGCATATACATGCATAGCCGTACCATCGCTCAGGATGTCCCGATCTGCATGACAATCCACCGACAATCCACCCCTAACCATTCCCCTGCCAATATTATTGTAACTTAGCCATTAGCGCACTTTCCTTCGGTCCCGGGGTCGAGTCGCCATTTCGCTTCAACCCTTTGCATATCTATCATTGCAAGTGATTGTTTGAAAGCGCACGCACATCCAATGCGGACCTGAACGCGGTGCAAATGCATAACATGCGCGCACGCATTAAAAGGGTTAAGGCGCATTTTAAAACGGGCGGTCGCTGGACAATTAGGCAGCGCCTGTTCGCCCGTCCGTCCTGGGCCGAAATAAAGACATTTCCTGATGTTTCCGATGGCTGCGCTGCGTTCAATAACCAATGACAATTACGGTCCGCTATATAGTGGGGTTTTGAATTCGGCCATGACGGTGCGGTCCAGTGAATAGCGTCTTTTCGCTCGGCGACGGGACTATGGCTACAACGCTAATCTTAGCGGGGGGTCGCACTCAGAGCGAAAATTTCCCCGTAGCGGCCAAACCTAGGACGGTAGTTCGCCGAGTTAACGTCGGGCGTAGAGCCGCTACGCGGGTACGTGATCAGCCAATCAGAGCGCTTGGACGGCGAGGCTCGCTGCCTCACGTGTTTCATGCACTGATTCGTACACACGCGCTGCATGCACAGTACAGTATGTTGTGATTTGTACTGCCTATACCGTATGCTTATAGTACAACATGCATGATAAATGGAACGAGTGAAACTCCCGCGTATTCAGAATTGCGAAACTGCAAATAGATCGCGACGGTAGCCAGAGTACGGGGACGATCAAAGCTAATTTAAATCCTCCGTAGCCGCACTCCCGTCGCACAGCGAAAAGACGCTGTTCATAATCGGAAAGGTCTCCCAAAACAAAAGTTTTGCGGCGCATGGTCCCTTGGTAGCATTCCGGGGGGCGAAAGGGCGCGGGACCCTCAATCGCCCTCTGATCGGTCCGTCAACATTCTCTCATTATACCGCCATTAGAATACAATATACACTGATGAATAGTCATGTCCTTTCTGTTTGTTTGCTGATGTTTTTCTTTTCAATTAAAATGTTGAACTTCTTTCACGACGCCAAGGCCTGTCACCGGCGTTTCTGAGTGAAATGTGGAGAAGTGGAGAGGGTTGAGTGAGTGCAATGGTCAAAGATTAATGTCGAAATCCATGCTCCTTCACTAATAGTAATACCTGTCGTCGAGGTTGGCTGGACCTTTAGGGGTAGAGTTATAGGGTTAGGGTTATGGTTAGGATAAGGTTTGGCATTATTAATCTTTATGACGAGGGTGACTCGATTCTTAGAAGTAAGGCTAAGATGTAGGGTTAGGAACCTTCGTTGTTTTATGTCAAATTTATAACGGAGCGAGTGTCGCATTCCATTACAAGGGATATCAACGTTCTGGTTAAGAAGGCGCTTCAAAAATTAGTTTCTGTTGGGTAAAGTAAAACTAAGTGTATAAATCACAAAAAAACATGTCAATTAAATTAAAAGATTTCTTTTTACCATTTTAGCATGGTAGAATGATTACCATTAGGTTTTCAATGATAACGTTCGTACAAGTTTTAGCGACTCAAATTAAGTTTGACCATTTTCCATTAAACATACAAACATCTTCACCCCCCCCCCCCCCCCCACACCCTCCCCCTCCGTCATCTGCATATCTCAGGGAAGTGAGTTGGCCAGGGGTGGGGGTTGGTCACAGAATATTGTCGGAATTCGTGCCCTCTAAATAGCCTTTGTCGACGACTGTCCAACATATCTCCTTCACGTGCTACTATTTTCTTGAGTATATCTGATTTTTTTTTTTTAAGGTTGCCCACGGACTGCCCCCCTCCCCCCCCCCCCCCCCCCCAAAAAAAAAAAAAAATCAAATCAAAATAACAATATTCACGACCTTTTTATTTATGTTATTTGTCGAGATGCGTAGGCGTGGGTGCACCCCAAACACCCGAAGGCCCTAGGGGTCCAACTTTCCCGGTCCAAACTTCTTAATCCTATATTTTGATCGGTTGTCCTCATTTCCGCGACACCTGAGACGTTCAGGAAGACAGGGAATGGTCCAGTTTCAAATTCAAAAGCGCGATATTTTGGACGTATACATATCCGCACGTGGCTATGAAAGACCTTTTTTTCCCTTATGTGTCTTTACCGTCAATATTATTCGCTTTGTGTCAAATCCGTTATTTCCATCATAATAATAATGACATTAATAATATCGGTGATAATAAAAGTAAAAAATAATATCCGATATCATGATATAAACATATTGGCACGTGACCACCGGAGATTTGTATCTTGTGTGTCTTTAACCCCCCCCCCCCCCCCAAACAAAAATTAAATTAACAAAATACGCTTCGTGTCAAAGCCGTTTTTCCATAATAGTATTAATAATAATGGTGACAATAATACAAATGTCCGATATCTTGACGTATACTTAACCGCACGCGCCCATCAAAGACCTTTTTCCCTTATGTGTCTTCAACAAAAAATACGCTTTTTATCAAAGCCGTTATTTCCATAATAGTATTAATATGGTGACAATAATACAAATGTCCGATATCTTGACGTATACTTATCCGCACGCGCCCATCGAAGACCTTTCCCCGATGTGTCTTTAACGAAAAAATACGCTTTATGTCAAAGCCGTTTTTACCATAATAGAATTAATAATGATGGTGACAATAATACAAATGTCCGATATCGTGACGTATACTTATCCGCACGCGCCCATCGAAGGCCTTTTCCCTTATGTGTCTTTAACAAAAAATACGATTTTTTTTTTTTTTTTTTTTTTTTTTTTTTTTTTTTTTTTTTTTTTTTTTTTTTTTTTTTTTTTTTTTTTTTGTTCAAATCCGTTATAATAATACAAACTAAAAAATTTCCAATATCTTCACGGATATCTTATCGCACGCGCCCATCGAAGACCGTTTTCCCTGATGTGTCTTTAACAAAAAATACGATTTTTGTCAAATAAGTTTTTTCCATAAAAAGCATACTTTTTTAATAATGATAATGGTGATAATAATACAAAATGAAAAATGTCCGATATCTTGACGCATACCTTATCGCACGTGACCACCAAAGATCATTTTCCCCTATTGTGTCTTTACATAAAGCGCCCTTTGTGTCCACTCCGATGATAATTCAGTCCAATATTCAGACAGTATATTACATGTATTATCTCTTCTTCTTCTTCTTCTGCTTTGGCATGTTTGGGTTTACGTACAGAACACTGCCTCCTCAATTCTGAAGATTATTGCAGTGGAATTTACTTTCTAGCTGTGCTGTGCATGGTTACTATTCAACCGGGTTATACACCCTACTCTTTTCGAGAGGTAGACGAGAGGCGTGCATGCGGTGTGACTGCCTCATACCATGATACAAGGGACCTCCATTTTTCGTCATATCCGAGGGACGGAGTGTTTTCCGTGAATTCTTGTCCTACATAGGAAGCACGCATAATCTGGATGTATGCATACCCGCACATGTCCATCAAGTTGATCAAACGAACCCTTTCCCCCTAAATGTCTTTACCAAACAGATTTGTAAGACCTACTATTAATTGGATATGAATTGTCCATATGAACGACCTTTTCCCTCAAGCATTTCAAGTGTACTTAAAAACGCCCTTTGTGTGGAATATTTGTTCTACCTACCATACATATTGATGACAAAGGTCATAAAGTATGATAACAATGTCAGATATGTTGACGTAGTATAGAAATCCTCAAGTGTCTCCTAACGACATGTTCCCTTATGTCTTTTCAGGATGAAGATTTGTTCTAGTCTAGTGGATATAGAGCTCCGCTCTTTGCACTAATCGGCCCGGGTTCGAATCTTGGTCGCGTCTATCGGAAGGTGCCGAAAAGGGGGCGGTACCAGACGTAAAATAATCATAATTGATTGAACGCGTCTGCAAAAAAAGCAAAAAATAAACTACCAACCAACCGCTGGTGGGAAACTTTAGTTCTGATTATTTGAGTGAGGAGTCTACGAGTATGTACCGGGGCCGATATACGGGTGTACAGAGTATAATAATTACATGTATGTGCGATCATAGTGTAATTTTAGGGCGCGATCATTTTCTCATATAACTTTCTGTTTATATGTCTGCAAATCATGATTTCTAGGTTTATATTTTGCCCTCTAAATCTGATATAAATCATTTTTGGGCCAACATTCATCTCCCTTTTTATCTCAAACACTGCTATGATAAAATTCAACAGTTCAAAGACATAGTTATTTCGCCACCCTGTTAAAGGGATCTACAGTAGTATTGTTCAAATCCACAAAACTTACTTAGAATTCGAGTGGTTCTCTCATACCTTGTTGTCTTCGTACTACCAATATAAGCATGGAAAAGGTTAAGTTTGTTTCAGATTTCTCTTTCGTTTAAAATATATTAACGATTGTTTGTTTATTTACATATTTTTAATTATCCTCTGTCAAAGTCGAACTGTGTACAAAGTGCAATAATTGCAGCGAGTTCGCGAATATCAATTTGCATTTCGCTCATCACTCGGCCATAGTATGTTATATTGTAACATCCATTAAACGTTAACTGTTCACACGTTACTCAGGGGACAAACAAACACATTTTATCAACTATAGTTACTAGATCCCTTTAACATCACGAAGTACAACTAAGAAACATAACAGACGCAATCCGTCAATCTAACTTTACGAACTTCCACAGTGCGTTAAGTTTGATGAATAGAACTTAACATATTGCATTTGTAAACATCGTAAGTAAATTGAGTTTTTTTTTTCTTTCTCTTTTCATCCTGTCAACTTTCTTTTAACATAAATTTAGTAAAAGACAGGTTATTCTTCCGCAAATACTCATATTTCATAGGAAATACCAATTCCTACCAGCGCCGTTTCCTATACGCTTTTCCGATCGAATTTAGGGACCACCTGATTTTGATTTCTATTGCTAATTTTGCTTGGCTTAAAATGACACTTTCTGTCAATAAACTTAGTCATATCAGATAAATGAAAGCTAGAAAGGGCATAAGCTTGTAGGATTGCTTAGGGGTGCATGCGTACGTTGGTGTTTATTGATACTAATTGTCTAGAATGAACTGAAAGCAGTTAAAATTTGCTTCAGGGGACTTGTCGCCCCAGTCAGTCCGCTAAGAGGTCGTTCCTTTGAGAAAGATTTAATTTTGAGAATTGGTTTAGGAAAGGGCGACGGGCAGCTCCAGCGGTCATACTCGGAGCGTAAACTGTAAGTGACACTTTAGGACATAGAGGAACGGCTAGGCAAGACCTCTTTCTCGCGGCCCTTAAAGCTATTATGTGGTCATTGCAAAATTAGTTCATTCAGAATTGCTAAAATATGGCATCGGCATCATTATTTCAACTGTGAAAAGTGAAATTCCTAATTCACAGTAAATGAATGTCTGCAACATAACGTTGTCAGCATGGTCAAATGGATACACGTCTCTCTAGATGTGCACAAGACAGAATTAGGATCTAACGAGACGATGTTACATTCGAACGAGTAATTATTGAAGCCTGGGTAATTCAACTTTGCTTTTGAAGTTGCAGACATACTTATTCTACAAATGATACACATTCACCCTAAAACGTTGCGATGTGAAATAAATAAGTAATGTTTTATCTCATGTTATTTAAAAAACGACACACTTAAAATCAGAAAACAAATCGGAACCCCAAACCCTAAAATTACCTTTAAGAGGAGTGTCACTGCCCCTCTTGTTAGGCAAAAGAGGGGCTTCATAGGCCCTCTCGTCCGTCAAAAAGGTCCTCGGGATTAAGTAAATGATACCCATAGATATCACAGTTGGTGGTAACTCAATGTTTGTACAAGGAACAAAAGAAGTATAATAGACGAATAAAAGACCCGATATACACGATACATATTGCAAAGCGCTGTCACGCGACGCGCGTACCTATTATTGAGTTTAATTGCAAGCGTACGTGTGATATTATACGGAGGTATACCGTCCGGTCTGGAGCCTGTGAACTTCGCTGTGGTCATGCAAAGGAGTAGTCATGGGGGGGGGGGGGGGGGGGGGTGCAATGTGTTTGTAATTAATGTGTTTTGTAATTAATATACCAATAGACATATTTTTTTCAAATAAGTGTTGTAATACTCTTAGAACATTAGGGAATGAACTATGAGCCAATATAACATGACAGTCCTCTTAACTTCACAGAGATTGGATCATAACTAAAGGATGTGAAAATCCATGTCCATTTTGCCGTCCTTCCGTTACCGGCCTCATTAGTGTCCATATCTAATAAACGTAATGGAAAAAAGAATATTTAAAAAATAGGAAATCAAAAGTGCCCCACCAAGAGTCTCAGAAATGTAATTTACAGTGATAAATCATAAGCAGGATTCTGGAATTATTTGATTCAATTTCAAAAATTGCGTCTGAATGTCCTTCCGTTACCGTGGAATTGCCCTGTAGCAAATGTTTTCTTATTTGTAAATATTTCTCATGACGTGTTTGTAATTATATTGATATTGCTAAAAATGAATTAAAAAGATACAAAACTCAGATATATAGTGTCTGTTTTTTTCTTCAAACAACACCAATAAATGATCAGAAAAGCTTAGGTAAATTAGCATCAAAGCTTAGTTACAGCAATAGGTTCATGAATACAGTATATCAAAGGTTTAGCCAATAAACTCTATGATGGAATTGAGTCGTGCGCCATCTCTTGTTGGAAATGGAACATGTTGATTTATTTTTTAAAGGCGGATCTATTCAGGCCAGTGCCTACAATTTTGACAAAAGATCGATGGCGTGTG
>JBAMJV010002669.1:165000-200000 GCA_037951105.1 Echinarachnius parma
ATACAGCGGCACAGCAGTATGTCTATTGGGCATTGAAATGCGCGTCTTATGTACGCCTGATCACACATCGGTTCAACATTATCAAAGCGGGCATACGATCCATAATTCATAACAATCAATCTGTGAAGGTTTTTATCTAGCTTCTTTAAAAAGGTCTTGGGCGAAGTTAGAATAACAGGTTGAAAGACATCAGGGAATAGGTTTGATAATTACTACAACGCTGGCGCTGTTTTGCGCTCCTGAAAGGCGGCGCTCCAACAAAAGCATTTGCCCTATGTTAACTATTGTCGGCATACTCGGCATCCTAGGACGCGGGTGCGCGACCAGCATTGGCGTTACCTCATAAACTCGGCAAACTTTCGAGCCAATGACGTGCCGAGCGAGAGCCGAGTTCTTTCCAAACTTGCTCGCCTCGCGCGGCTTACGCGCTATCAGCGGCGCGTTAGGCTTGTCAGAGGGGATTTGTTAGGTTAATGATTGCCTTTTCAGAGGGGGATAAAGAGTGGATAAAAGGTGGCTGTATGTTTGTGGCACGCCCACCTTTAGAAAGATGTTTGACAAACGAGAAAAAAGCGGCGCGCGAGGCTTGAGGCGCTCGCCCAACTCGAATTGCGTCTGTGTCTGGTTCGGGCTTAGGAAACATCGCAAATGATCGCTGGAAGGGGAAACGTGTACTAAGGGTTCATCATGAGGCCGTATGGCGTTTATGAAGGGGGGAAGGCAAGCCAGAAAGGCAAGCTGGCTTGGGGATGCCGGGTGTTTGCCATTCCGCTCGTAGCCCTATGTCAGCTCCTCTCGCCAACGCGCTGAATTACGCCAACTGTTCCGCGCTGAATCGCCTCGCACGTGGCCCAAGCTTTTCAGCTTTTCAAAATCAAAGACAAAGTGACATATTACTACGATTGGGGGAGTCTTTATTTTACCCCGTGCCGCAGTAGCTCCCCCATCAACTACCCTGTCTCTCTGGCAGCTGCCCACTGAACATGGGCCCAGAGTACTGCTCGGCAAACACGCTGCTACACCTCAGCAAACCGCTTCAAGTTGCTGCTGCATTGTCTCTCTCGAGTTATAAATGACTTAAAACAGCTGGCACAGTCAAATGGGGCATTCTCAAAACGTATAAATAATATCTAAGGAGAAAGGGCGACAATACTAACAAGGGGGTTGGGAGGGCTTCAAATCGGCAGTCGCTGCTACCTCGTGACATGCGTCTCGCCGCGTTGCCAGCCTTTCATGATTGGCTCAAATTGAGCGCAATTCATCGGGTGGGGATCCATTAAATTGCTTTTATTACATTTGGTTTCTAAATGGCAGATCCAGTCGATTTTCTTTTGTGATTATGTACAAATAGAGATTGGCAGAATTGTGCCCTTTTCTTCAACAGTGACAACCGAGGAGGAGGGCGCGGCAGGTGTACGCGAAGGAAGAGAAAGGGAAGGGCTGCTTGCAAATGACGTATCATTCGCTCATGGTCTATTGAAACTCGGTGATTTGCAAGGGCTTGGGAGAAAGTTGATTGCGCAGATTTGTTTGCTAATCGTGATGCTCAAATTAAGGCTCATATTCTCTCGACCACTGTCACTTCGTTTGCCTTTATTCCCCCCTTTGAAAGCGCCTTACACTCTTACCCCCAAACAACCTGCCGCGCCAAGCCGATTTCAAAACCATTGTTCGCCGGATTATAAATCAACAATTTCGACAACAGATTTGCGGCGAAAATTTGTCTCATCTTCTCGAGTTTTCCTCCATTAGTGGTGAAATTATAAGTCGATAAATTTAAAATTTAAGCGTCTATTAGTTGTATTTGGTTCATCAAATCATTGTTAATGGGTATAAAACATGACCCCGGGGTCTATAGAATTGAAATGAGCTTATATTTCTATTGTTTTGTTTGAAATGCAGAAATGCCGAATTTTCGTCAACCGCACGCCGAAATTTGGCACATATATTTTTGAAGCGATAGAAATTTCCTTGCTTGTAGAACGCTTATTTCTTGATTTTGCACGGTTAAGGGCACGTTTATAGTTTCTTATTTCAGCCTTTATATGTTGGTTACGTCATCGAATTATTACGTAATACAGTGTTATTGTGGTGCCCTTCCATTGGCTGCGGTGTCAAAATGTCGAAATCTCGTCACCCGGGTGACGAAAATTCGGCAAACAAGGACAACAACCGTTTTCAGAGCATTTTATTTATGAAAATCTGTTTAAATGCTCGATAAAACATGGTTTCTTAATTGGGACGTATATTAAGGCACATTCAAGTTGCGTAATGCTCATTTTGATGACGTCATCACATTGTTATGCATATTATGCGTTGTCCTAATCAGAAAGCGATTTTGAGGAAACTTGAGTCAAATGCGCAAATAAATAGATTGGTTTTTTCTTAGCAGAAACAACAAATTTTATTTTAAGATTAGACGTAAAAATTTAATCAATCTGACAGTATGTTATCTCTTATGTATCGTCTATACTTTCTTTTGTTATTATACATGATGTAATCTTTCTTTTGTTCTATATTATGTAATAACAGAGGGTGGTGACGAATATGCTGTAATTCGTGCGGAAATTCGATACAAAAAGTCTGTTTAGAAAGTTCATATTTCATTTAAATCTGCGCTTTCCGTTTCACTGAAACTTTTCAAGAAAATGTCAAAATTTCCACTAGCTTGTGGGATAACATTCGGGCTTTTCTCTTTAGCTTATGTTCTTTTAATTGAACATTGTCACATTAAGTTACGTAACATTTATACCTCCCATCGCAGGCGTTGACGAAAATGGTGCAGAACAGAAATAATCAGTGTTTGTGATTTTCTTCTTCCTTTTTTGCCATATTTTTTTTTTTCATCACAATCTGTTCGCATTTGTTCTCTCTAACACGTCCTTATTTGTATGTATGTGAAAATCGTTTCCATCATTATATAACCAAAGGTATACGCGCTCTGTCATATTTGTAGGCACATTCAATTTTGATCAAATTCATAACGACTGTTGTCGCCTTTTTATCATCAAGAATTCAGCCTTTAAATTATTGAAAAACCCAAACGCTGGAAAAGTTTCTTTCAATTTTTTCTCACTAAACTGGAATATGACGTGATTGATAAATCATGTATATTCCAGTGGTACTTTCTCAAGTGCTTCGTGGGTTCTAACGCTGTGTATCAAGTGGGTACCCTACTCGAGTGTATGGCTAATTCACACATAGTCGAGTGCTTTCTAGAGAGCCGGGTTTAAGTGATACCATGTGAGTTTCATGCTGCTCCTTAAATCATATTTTTGTTTTATTAAAGATGCGGTTTCGGAGGGCTCTTGCTTTCTTGTTCTCCGTCTCAATTTGAAGGAGATTGCTGATTGACTAGGGTAGGTAGGGGAGAGGCTAGTACCCATCTCGATGGGCTTTTAGTGAAGGATCCATTGTTGCGAGGCGTCGGATAGGGGAAACAGGTGGGCCCTATTCTTGCAAATGACAATGACGCCGAGAATCGAAAAGGAGAGGAGATACAAGACCATCTCACATCCCTGTCATTTTATCATCCTTGTTTCCTCCTCCTCCTCCTCTTCTCTTTAATTTCCTTTGTGTTATCTCTCTCTGCGTCTATCACTCCCGTGTCACCCTCCCTTATTTCCTTACCAGATTCATCCGTCATGATTCAACGCAACTCAACAGCGATTTTCGGGGCGCTGCGTTGGCCCACGTCTGGCCGCTGAGAGCGCGTACAGGGTCCACTTGTCTACGCCTATTTACCCTCATTGAGAGTCAATTGCCTTGCTTCTTTTGCATTCCGTGACGGGGCTGGTCGCGGCGTATTGTACGCGGGAGCGAGCAAAGGGGACCCGGGCGGGGCTCACGACTCGCTAGCCCGCGCGCCAAACTCGACGCGTGTACTTTTTCCCCAACAGTCACTTTAATTAATTCGTCCCCGAATTTGAATTGCAAAGAAGATTCACTCCTTTCCCTTTTTCAGCTTAGTATGTATATTTCTAAAGTAAGGGGGGAGGGAGGAGTCCTCAGCTCCTACTTCTTAATTCTCATTGTCTTTCTTCTCCGTTACTTGAAACCAGGGAGGAAGCCCGCACATTGCTCCGAGTGGGGAAAATCGGTGAAAGGCATGCCTCCCTATCTTCATGTCGAGGGTCAAATTGTTATCTCTATTTTTATCTCTAGTAAAAGCCGATCTATGAATGTTCTTTCTTTACATTTTTTTTCTTCTTCATTTTGCCCGGCCCACATGCGACCACCGCCTTTACGCCGTTCCCTTTATTTATTTATGTAATCGAGTCATTTTCAAGCTCTATGTCAAGTTCGTGATTTTCTCCACCGGCCACGAATCTTAGAATCAAGGACAATGAACGACTCTCTTTTGTCTGCGAGTTAGGGGGTTGCCCCCCTCTCGAGAATTGGTGATTTGTAAGTGGCATCGTTGTTCTGCCTCCTAAACATGCTTTACTTTTATCTAGACAAAACAAAAAAAACGATGCTGAAGTACAAATAATGTCTGGCTCGTCTAAATGCAATATTATTAAACAAAGAAAGAAACAGGAATCCTTGGAAGGCGTTCCTACATGCCGTCAACTACCAGACTACAAAAGGCGTTTTGAGCTCCATGTTGTTATTACTTATAAATAAATATCAATTCATCTTCATTGATAAAGATCGTGGCAATTACAAATGTAGATATTTTGACGAAGAAGAAAAAAGGGATACCGTATGCATGGTCTCTGCGGAATAAGAAAGTACATTTAATTATGACATTGTAGACATTATACAATGAAGAAACAACGAGGGAAATATTGCATCACCCTTCTTTCATTAAGGCTCATATCCACATGTTTTTTCTTTTGTAATCTAATAGATTCCCTAAAGTCTACTTTCGTAAGATCCTTTTCATTGATTTAAAAAAAAGAAAGAAATGAGAACAATGTATCCACACATATTATTCCTCAGAGGTGAGACATTCTGCATCAAATGTATTCGGATGTAAGATTAAAGGGTATGCTACACAAAGAGAGAGGCCGGGGTGAACATGATCTCCGATGGAAATTCATTAAGCGTCGGAACTTCAAACAGAATAATGTGTGTATGCAAAGCAGATTTGTGTTATTATTATTGGTCATGATCGCACACATGCATGCAACGATGATGCAAGGGACCGGCCTCGCCTACCTACCGGGGCCGTGCTTAATACCCACTGGATAATACACGCAAGCGGGAGGGTATTACATGGATTTATATCGCAACGTTTTCAGCTGTCTGTACCGATCCTACGGTGGCGCGCGCGCTAAAAAATATTCCTCCAAGCTAAGCGAACGAATCCACCCTTAAAGACAGGCGAGAACGGGAGGAACCGGTTCGCAACTTTGAGTAATACCGTACCGTTAATCGCTACCGTTAACTTACATCACCACGCCTAAGTAGGAGGGGGATGAGACGCAAAATTGCCCGTACTAAAAACAACACAGAAATGCATACACCTATCTAACACGTCCCCAACATAATACCTTTTTCATGTCTTATGACTCTCTTCGCCCGTTAAATCTCCTCTCCTCCCGAGTCGGGTATTTAATATTGTTTCGGTTGCTCTTTTTGGGAGGCTAGAGGTGGGGATCTTTTTCTCCCGCGCTCCCAGCGTCGGGATTTTCTCAATAAATGTCTGGAAAACACGTAGGGATTGTCAATGTGGCGTAGGTATTAGTCGTTTTGGCGTCTTCATTAACCCCGCTTAAAGACGAGACCGACTCGTGTTTTTTTTGCGCGCGACTTAAGAATAATCACCAAATTTAACCTCCACCAGTACCTTTCTCCCGCCAAAAAAACCTAGGGTGACAGGTGGAACGATGTAATCCTCACGAGAAAACATCAACATCTTTTTCTTCTTGTCTTTCTTCTCAGACGCAGAGTTTCTTTCATTTGACGAGAACATCATCATCACCCTATAAAATTCGTCGTACTGCAGCTTCTATTAGCAGATTAGACGCTCTTTTGATTAATCGATGAGCTTTAAAGACTCGTTTCACTGTAGTTGGTATGGTTGGTATGGTAGTTCTATAGTAGTCTTATTATTATGCATTTAAGTTTTGTAGTATAGCCCATCGTATAGCCCATCGATAAACTTATTTCATTTCGCTCTTTCCTCTCCACTCCAAGCAAGCCAAAAGTATTAGTTTATTTCTCTCTTCATCATCACACTCTTTTCGTCTTCCAATAATTATACGGCTCACTTGATTTCATCATGTTCTCCCATCAAAAAGGAAGTTCATGTTAGTTTTCACTCGTCGTCCCATCTTTTCCATCGATAAGATCACTCAATTTAGTTCTTCGCTCTATATACACGAAAATTGCTTCATTTATTTGTTCTTCATCGGCCTTTTTCTGCTTCTTCTCATCATTATACGGCTCAATTTATTTTATCATGAACTTTCGTATTGAAAGAAATTAATTACTTTTGTTTTCATTTTCGTATTTATACGTTCAATCGATAAGATCACTCAATCGTGTTCTTCCCTCTAGGTCACGTTATTTATTTCTTCATCGTCACCTATGTTGTATAATTCTTCCCATACATACGGCTCATTTTAGTTCATTATGTTCTCGCATGGGGAAATTTACTTTCGTTTTCGCGCCTCGTTCGTCAAAAGTCCCACCCACCAATGACGGAAAAGGCTTGAAACAATGCAGACAACTACTGTTGGTCCCCCATATGTTACACGAGTCCCCCTGACGTTTATTGCTGCCCCCCTCATGTTAGGTTCTTAGCTTTAACCCAATGCCAACCGAGACCTGGTGCACCCAGGTATAAACATCATGAACATCACGTTATGAAGGATATCGTATGGGTTAACGCATTTGGCGCGATATGAGGCTGGTATCACAAACACTTTTGTATGAGCGAAACCCTGAAAATATATTGGGCGTCTCCACCCCTCAGTGGGTTTAAAGACTCATTTCACGGTATATATACAGTAGCGAGTTCTGTTATTATGTATTTATGTTTCTTTTAAAAAGCTGTAAATTGGTTTTAATGACGGACTTATCGGTGTTTGACATCCTGCGTAATGTGTATTATCGTGTTTTAACAGTCAACCTGCTCGAGTGATTCTTGTTTTGTTTACTTTTATTTCATGAATGTTGTTTTAAGAGAATGGGGATGGAGGCGGTATAGGAGTTGCCACCCTTTCCCATCGTACCCCCCCCCCCCCTACATAATTACATGTAACAATGTATATGTTAAACACATCATGACATACTGTGTATTTCTCCACCTATACGATAACCCAGCTATATCATTGTCAACAATGTCATCTTCTTCACACTTGCTTAGTAAGCTACATACTTGACGAGGGAGGAGGTAGGGCATGATTCATTTATTAATTTATTCTTACTTCCCTTTTTCATCGCGTATTGATTGAAAATGGGGGCACATGCCCCACCCCCCCCCCCGCCCCCTGCCCCTCTCCCTCACCCACGTAGTCCACTGCATTCGACACTAAAGTTTACGTAGCCAGGCCCCGTATTCACGAAACCCCGCTAGCTTAGTTCCTTGCTAAGTGTATTTTTTTATGTGCAGTTTATTGAGCAACAAACAGTTTTCCTAGTCCCCAACTAAGGTCAACTGGGTAAGCCTTAGTACACACTATAAGGTAACATTAGTTAGCAACTAAAAGAACACGTCATCCAAAATAGGCTTATCAAGAAACTAAGCTAGCGGGCTTTCATGAATATGGGTCCAGGTTCTCACGATTTGTAATGAGGGAGGCAGGGTCCATGGAGCAGGCAAGGGCGACAACAAAAATGAAGAGCTTAGTTCCAAAATGCGGTAATGTCATTTTCCATAATTAATAAAATTAGTTAACGATATTAGTACATTCATAACCTATGTAGCTTTCTAGAAATCCAAATTGTAGGACAATTACTCAATCAAAATCAAAATATCGAGCGTTCCTTTTTTCATATACCTATAGGCATGTGTACATAATTGGACACAAAAAAAAACGCTTTTGTCATAAGTTGGAAAGTGGATTTAGCGCCTTTTAAAATCAAGGTCTTCACAATTTTATAGGCGATAGTAAACACTTCTTTGTTAATTTTCCTTACCCAAATTAGGAGGGGGTTTACGCAGTAAAATTGTTAAAAAGGCAAGAAAATATGAAACACAGCTTCACCAGTGGCACGACCGCTGGTCAAGTCGAGTGTTAAGTGCTACTTGTTGTTCCCCGCTGGTCAATTATCGTGCTTGGGATAATTGACCAGCACGCGATGGACGATGTACGACAAGCACTATTTACGACAAGCACTTCACGCTGCGATTAACGACTGATCATATTCTAGATAAACACTCTTGATATCATAGCCAGTAAGTACATGTATAATAGTTAATTGTTCCTGTACAGTAGTTAAAGGGATCTAGTAACTTTGTTGAGATGTGCAAAAACTGATGAATGGTTGATGCAATGTATACTGTTGTTATCTCATATGTCCTCAGGGTATTGTGTGAAAATTTCAGGTCAAATGGACAATGTATGGCCAAGTAATGAGCGAAAATGCAAAGTGATATTGGGTGATATTCACCAACTCACTGCATTCACTTTGTACAGGGATGAAAATCTCGCCCGGAGACTTTCTTATCTAAATACTTCAATCATACATATCTTTGTAATGAAAGGGAAATTTGAAAAACCGAAAGCTGTCCCATGATTTTATTGTTAATACGAATACAACAAGGTATAAAGGAACCGCTAGAATTACAATTTTATTTTGAGGATTTGGACAATGTTACTAAGTCCCTTTAATTGGGGAGCAGTCTACGATTGTTGTTGTTGTTTTTTTGTTTTTAACGGAAGAGAAAAGTAACAAAATAATAATATATACATGCATATACATTTAACCAACCATGTTAACGCATTCCAGATACATGTTTCAATTTGTTAGATTATTTATTATTATTATTATTATTGTTTTTAGTTTGATTGTATTCGTTTGGTTTCAAATTGTCCGGAGCGTATAATATTTTATTTAAGATGTTGGAAACGTAAAAGGATTTGTATGCATTACATTGGGGAAATAGCTTTTCTATTTTTCTATTTTAAGCCGAAATGAATTAAATTAGCTCTGTGGCAAAATATTGACACTTCGATAAACCTGTTTTTTCTCATCTTTTTTGCGAATATTCTCTACCCATTCGGGAATCGATGCCCCAAAGCAGCAACATATTTATTTTATACTTATGAACAAAACAATTAGTAATTGTGCACACACACAAAACATGATGTTCTTCGTACTCGCTACCAGCTGACTAATCTGCGTGTATAATACTGTTTGCATATTATCCTGCAGGAATTCATAATTTCCTTTGAAATGTGACAACGCCCTCTTTCGGATAGTTGTTGCACAGTCCATCAGAATTAGACTGGGGTTTATGACTCGTTCTCGTATACAGCTGCAACATCAATATAATCGGTGTATAATCGATGACATACAGCCGGGTAAATCGTGGATACGCGGCTGTCGATCATATTGATATTGTTAGAAATTAAGGAAAACACTCAAGACATTGACGTATGTATCTGTTGTAATAATATTGATTGGGATGAACTAGTGATAATAACAATTGGGAGGACTGGTGGTGGTTCCGGCCGTTGCACTAGATGTGGTGAAAGTGTTCTTGTTGTTTGCTGGTTGTGGCGATAGTGGTAGTAGTGAATATATGATCGCGGTGATAGTGAAGAGTGGAGTTATATTGGTGCTGGTAGTGTCGGTGGTGGTGGTGGTGGTGGTGGTGGTGGTGGTGGTGGTGGTGGTGGTGGTGGTGGTGGTGGTGGTGGTGGCGGTGGAGGTGAAGGTTGTGGTGGTTACGGTGGTAGTGATAGTAATAGTGTTGGTTGTGATCATAGTGATGGTGATGGCAGTGGTGGTAGCGGTGGTGGTGGTGGTGGTGGTGATGATGATGAGGGTGGTGGCGGTAATATTGATATTGATAGCGTTGGTTGGGATCGTAGTGATGGTGATGGCAGTGGTAATGTCGATTGTGGTGGTAGTGATGGTGAGGGTGGTGGTGGTAGTAGTGGCAGTGGTGGTCGTGGTGGTAGATGTGGCGTTGCTGGTGGTGGTGGTGGTGGTGGTGGTGGTGGTGGTGGTGGTGGTGGTGGTGGTGGTAGCGGCGGTGGCAGTGGTGGTGGTGGCGGCGGTGTTGGTAGTGGTGGCGGTCAGGGTGGTGGTGGTGGTGGTAGTGAAGGTGGTGGTGATAGTGGTTGCGGTGGTAGTGATAGTGATAGTGTTGGTTGTGATCATAGTGATGGTGATGGCAGTGGTGGTAGCGGTGGTGGTGGTGGTGGTGGTGGTGGTGGTGGTGGTGGTGGTGGTGGTGGTGGTGGTGGTGGTGGTGGTGGTGGTGGTGGTTGTGGTGGTGGTGCTGGTGCTGGTGGTGCTGGTGCTGGTGGTTGTCGTGGTGCTGCTGGTGGTGCTGGTGGTGGTGTTGGTGGTGGTGGTGGTGGTGGTGTTGGTGGAGATGGTGGAGATGATATGGATGGTGAAGGTTAATGTGGCGATAGAAGTGTTATTGGTGTTGATATTGCTGATTTAGCTGTTATTGTTGTTGCTGCTGCCGCTGAAGTCGTTGGTGTTAGTTTTATTGTTGTTGTTCATGTTGTTGTTGATGTTGTTGTTGTTGTTGTTGTTGTTGTTGTTGTTGAATTGAGATATGGTGGCCAAAAACGATGTTGTGATATTGATCATGTCGTACTATCCAACGGTGATGCCAATGACGGTGAAGGTGGTGACTGATTTGTTGATGGTAAGTGGTATTTTGTTGGAGGTGATAAGGTGGTGGTGATCACTTTGAAAGATATAAAAAGTTATCTTTGGTAAATGAACGGTAAGAAAATTAAGTTGATGTTGTTTTTTTGTAAAGAGAAGACTACCTCCCATATGTTCCCCCAATTAAGTAACCATACAATGAAATGGCGTTTGAAAATATTAAATTCAACAGTTAATTTTTGTTAAATTTTGGTCCACATGTATACCCCTCTAACCGAATAAATGTTACAATGCGTAAAACAACAACAGAATATGTACATCGCTTTCAAAGAGGCTATCCGCAAAACCGACAATAACAAAATTGTCGAATTCATGGCCTTCGTTTGAACAAGAACTCCCGACCCCTCTACTATCATGTCATAAATTGGTCAGTGGTGAAGATCTATATAGTATGCGACTGAATGGAACACGTTGGTGACTCGATTGGCATGATTGGGGCACTCATTCTTTTTAATACGTGCAAAACAATTGTGATGGCAATTACATATTATGCTACAATTTCCGAATTAATGACCTTCCTTTAAACTAGAAAATCAAGACGGTCATATCTCCCATCAAAACATGGAATTCATTGTTCAAGAGTAAAGATCTCTATACCACCGACCAACGCATACAGGCATATAAGTGACTCAATTAGGGCTCTCATGTTATACAATGCGTGCAAAACAATTGTCATTGTAAATATACATGCTACCATTGCCGAATTAATTGAATGGCCTTCATTTGAACAAGAAAATCAAAACACATATCCCATCAAAACCAAGAAAACATGGCATTCATTAGTCAAGGGTAATATTAAAAGATATATTATCAGCGACCAACGCATACAGGCATATTGGTGACTCAATTAGGGCTCTCATGATATACAATGAGTGCAAAACAATTGTCATTGTAAATATACATGCTACCATTGCCGAATTAATTGAATGGCCTTCCTTTGAACTAGAAAATCAAAACACATATCCCATCACAACTATGAAAACATGGAATTCATTGTTCAAAGAGTAAATATCTGTATACATGTACCACCGACCAACGCGCATATGGTTGACTGAATTAGGGCTATCATTCTATACAATGAGTGCAAAATAATTGTCATTGTAAATAATTATACATGCTACCATTGCCGAATTAATTGAATGGCCTTCCTTTGAACTAGAAAATTAAGACACATAATATCCCATCACAACCATAAAAACCATACAATTTCGGAGATAAATATTTGTATTGTGATCAAAGTTTAAAATAGATTTCATATTAACCACCAATACAGATGAACTTTCATAGTAACATAAAAACATGGAATTCATTGTAAATATCTGTATACGACCGACCAACGCATACATATTGGTGACTTTATAGTCAGGGCTTTCTTTCTATACAATGCTTGTAAACACAATTGTTATGGTAATAATTATTATGATGTTGACTTCGGCCCTAATATAATGAAGACTGATACATCGACGATGCGTTTGTGCCTTTAAGATTGGGGAGACACATTGGTCCCGTTGCAGAAAGAGATACAATCGATTGTAAGTTACAATTGATCATAAGTCTGAAACTTTGCGCGTTTCCTTCTTGGAAATCGACTTTGATTTTTTTAAATCTCCTATCAAAAAATAGGTGAAAAAAAAAATCTTTATGAAAGCTAAACTGACTGACTTTCAGCTCCATGGAAGATGCTTCCAAGACGATGCGTTTTACATTGATTGTTGTGTAGACACGCGATATGCGCCCGTCCCGTATTAGCCACCCAACACCATCCATTGCCACGGTGCGTACAGGTTGCAGTGTGTATTCATTCAAGGCCACATAGCGCTTTAGACTTGTAGACAGAGAGGTTTGAAATGAACGAATAATCTAAAGATAATAATTTAAAATGGTTATTGAACAGAAGAGGGTCATTATGTTGCGTATAACACTTCCTTCAATGAATGGATCCCCTATCAAAACAATGGTCGTAATTTCACAGAAATCTTAGAACGTAAGGGCCGGTCACATTTACGGTAGTGGACGTAGTTGAACGTAGTTGAAGGTAGTTGAAAGTACCGGCATCCGTACCGTACCGTAGTTGTCCGTGATGCTAACTTGGTATTAACTCGGGGGAGCCGTGATCTTCGATTTAATATTTTAACATGTTCAAAAGAGCGGTACGTTAAAGGCATCCGTAATGCTAACGTACTAAACCGAAGTCTAACGTACTTCTAACGTAGTTTAACAAAGTCTGACGTAGTCTAACGTACTTCGTTACGTACTCAAACGTACCCTAGCGTACTCTTACGTACTTTACCGTGCACAAAACCAGCATTGGCACTCTTGGTCCAGACATGTTTAAGCAAACAAAATAGACAACTTTCACAGAAATGCTCTGTTTGAAAAACAAGCGCACAATGGCCGTACCACACCGCGGACTGGCTGCATACTCCGTGCGGAGTTGCTAAATATACCGCAGTGACGTTATTTAGCGAGTTTGGCGTAGTGGCTTCCGTAGTCTACCGTACTCAAGCGTAGTCAGACGTACCACTCCGTACCTGTCCGTGAGCGAGCTGCACCCGCATTACAGAAGGCTAGTGTAGTCTAGCGTAGTTTATCGTACTTATCTGTACTCTTGTGTGGCTCATCACCGTACCTTAACGTAGTTCAACGTAGTTTAACATAGTTTAACGTACTTACACCACGTCTGACCCAAGTTAAGTTACCCTACGGATCACTACGGATCACTACGTCCACTACCGTAAATGTGACCGGCCCTGTAGAATGACGCCACGCGGTGTGCGACCGATCCGCATAATACCCCTCAACACCATTTCCTAGCACAGTAGCCAGTAAAGTGTGCCGATGCCAACGCCTGAAAAAAGGTAGATTGAAAGATGGTTATTGAAGATGTAATTATGTTGTTGCATATTACGTTTCCTACAATAAATGGATCCCGTAACAAAACAATGATCATGATTTCGCAGAGAGAAGTATAAGTCATGTCACACGATGTGCGTCCGATCCGCATTATAACCCTCAACACCATCACCATTTCCTAGCATAGTAGCCGAGTGTGCCGAGGCCAATGCCTGAAAAGGAGGTAGACTGAAAGACTATTCTGAAGATAATAATTAAAGATGGTTATTGAACAGAAGATGTAATTATGTTGCATATTACGTTTCCTACAATGAATGGATCCCGTAACAAAACAATGATCGTGATTTCGCAGAGAGAAGATAACAAGTGATGCCTCGCGATGTGCGTCCGATCCGCATTATAACCCCCAACACCATCACCATTTCCTAGCATAGTAGCCGAGTGTGCCGAGGCCAATGCCTGACAAGGAGGTAGATTGAAAGAATATTCTGAAGATAATAATTAAAGATGGTTTTTGAAGAGGGTAATTATGTTGCGTATACATTTTATACAATGAATCCTCTATCAAAACAATGATCGTGATTTCGCAGCGAGAAGTATAAGTGGTGCCACGCGATGTGCGTCCGATCCGCATTATACATTACACCCCAACACCATCACCCTTTCCTAGCATTGTAGCCGAGTGTGCCAAGGCCAAGGCCTGAAAAGGAGGTAGATTGAGAGAATATTCTGAAGATAATAATTAAAGATGGTTATTGAACAGAAGAGGGTAATTATGTTGCGTATAACGTTTCCTACGATGAATGGATCCCGTATCAAAACAAGGGTCGTGATTTCACAGAATGACAGAGAGTGACGCCACGCTATGTGCGGCTGATGTAGTCGGGGATTTTTATCCGGCCGCGGCATCAGTCCGGGCAGTGCAATCCAGGGGGATATATTATTGTTGGCTGCTAACTTCCAATTTTCATAGCTTTAGCCAGTAGCCACCAAATATAACCAAAGCTACACAATCTAACTATAGCTACTAAATATAACCATCGCCACCAAATATAATATACAGCCAACATATCTAGGGTAAGGGTTAGTGTAACATGTTCGCATCCATATTTGAACAATTTGAAGTTAGAAACCACAAATAATATATCGGCACCTCCATGACCTCGGAACAAAATCTTCGCGCGGATCTTGTCCACCCGGACTTATCCCGCGGCCGGACTATTCACGCTCCTACACCGGTCCCCATGCATGATAGCCCCAACACCATTTTCTAGCATATAGTCATGATAGTAGCATAGTGTGCCAAGGCTAATGTATTTAGACAGAGGAGGTAGATTGGAAGAACAATCTATGGATACTTAAAAGCGATGATTTAAGAAGTAATTGATATCTAGCATAACGCTTCATCCAATGAATTCCCTATCAAAACAATGGTCGTGATTTCACATTGAAGATAGTCATGACACGTGGCGATGTCCATCCGACCCGCACTAGTCCCTAACACCCCTTCCTATATACTAGCATCATGCCCGACATGCCCGATGTACAGGTTGCGTGGTGCCTCCAAGGACATTGCGTTTTTATAGAAACAGAGGAGGTAATTTGAAGAATAAACCAAAATGAAGATACTTAATTAAGATTATTGAACATGGTAATTATCAAGCATAACGCTTCTTTTAATGAATCTGCTATCAAAATATCGATTATGATTTCAAGACAATTCGTTTTAACATTTAAGTTAGTGTAGACACGCGATGAGCGCCCGACCCGCAGCAGCCCCCACCACACTTGCCTCGGCCAGAGATGCTGACGGACCTTGGCCATCTTGAATGGCATGGCCATATGCATAGGAGGCATGTGAGGGGGGGGGGGGGGGGGGGGGCTGCAGCAGCACCACCCCCCCCCCCCCCCCCCCTGGAGTTTTGATAAAGGCTATGTTTGGGCAAAAGGTACCTACATTTCGGGCAAAACGTGTCATATTCAGGCAAAACTATGTCATATTAGGGAAAATCTACATTATGTCATATTCGAGCAGAATCATATCATGTTCGGGCAAAATCATGTTACATTCGGGCAGTGTCATGTTATTTCAGGCAAAACCGGGCAAAATCGTGTTATTTTTGTACTTAACAATATTACTGAAAACTTGTAATTTTCGGGCATCAAAGAGGACCAGGAACCTTTTTTCTGTTTTTGTTTTGTTTTGCTTGTCACGTGAAAATTCGAAAATTAGGGCAAAAGACATCAGCCCCCTTAGAAGAAAGTGCCCCGACGCCCATGGTGGAATGAATTGGCCATCATGAATGACATGGTCATTGTCGAGCGCAGTATAGAGCGGTGGGAAGACACCTCATGTCTGGTATAGAGGGCATCATTCCAAGGACCGATATAATGGAGAAACTTGAGGGAGACGACGTTGTAACATGAGCGCAGAAATGGCAAGAAATACATGACGTCAAATTCGGCAAAACTTACTTTAATAAATAATAATAATGGTGGCTACTTATATAGCGCACGTTCCGTCTTTCGACGCTCGCGGCGCATCACTATTATTACCCCGGTCCTCGGATACATACTGCACTCAATCCAGCACACAAAGTGCACATTGTCCACTCCCTGGGGAGCATTCCAGCTAGGCAACCTCGTAGGTGCACACAGTGCTAAGTAACTCCTTTCCATCCTTCCGGGTACCCATTTATACACCTTGGGTCGAGAGCAGCAAATATGGATAGTTTTCTTGCTGAATGAAAATCGCGATGGGCATACCTTGGGTTCGAACTCGGGACCTCATGATTGGAAGGCACGCGCTCTACCAATCTCGCCACACCACGTCCTTTAGAACTCTAGCAGGTCTCATTATACTTTGTTGCATTCGTATAACCAAAATAAGCATGGCACAGGATTCGATTTTCCGAATTCCCTTTCGTTAGAAAGATATTTACGATTGGAGTGTATTCAGATCATGAATTATCCCTGGAAAGTTATCACTGTGTACGAGGTCAGTGAGTTAGCGAATATCGCTTGGCATATCGGGTCACAAGAATATACATTTTATCACCACTTTGTTCGTTTTTGCGCATGTCAACAAAGTTTAAAGGAGTTCCGGGTTTGGCGGGTTAGTTCAAGATTTGATGGGCAGCGGAACCACCTCGTACTGGAGCCCGTTTCAAGACCCAAATAGTGAGCGGGAGAAAATAGAGAATTAATTATTACGGGAAAGAATAGTGAAATGAAAAGACAGAAAGGAAGTGTGGTTAAGGTTATACTAAACATGCAAGGGAAGTAAGAAACTTAGGGAGGAAGAACGGAGGAAAGTGAAATGTCGAAGAAAAGAAGGAAAAAATATGATACAAAAACAGTAGAACTGAAAATCGAGCGAGAACAGTAAATGTTAATGTTACAAAAATCCAATAACAAAGGACACCATTATTGAACGAAGAGGTAAACCATCGAATTTTGAGGAGGACATGAAAATATAGAACTAGTAGGTATAGTTAGGATACTAGAATCAGGGGGAAGGTAAGAAGCGAGAAGCAGAGAGAGAGTGTGATGAAGGGAACAGAGGTTATAGGATATGAGGTGGGAGAAAGAGAAGGGGAGAGATATGGAAAGAGATGCATGTACCTTCAAGGGTATGCATGGAGAGAGGATGAGAGCGTGAAGGGAAGACAGAGGATATGAGGTGGGAGAAAGAGAAGGGGAGAGAGATGGAAATAGAATGATGTACATTCAAGGATACACATGGAGAGAGGATGAGAGAGCGTGAAGGGAAGACAGAGGGTATGTGGTGGGAGAAAGAGAAAGAAAGAGAGAGATGTAAAGAGATGGGGAGAGAGATGGGAAGAGATGTACCTCCAAGGGTACACATGGAGAGAGGATGGCAGAGGGTGAAGGGGAGACAGAGGGTATGTTGTGGGAGAAAGAGAAAGAGAGAGAGATGTAAAGAGATGGGGAGAGAGATGGGAAGAGATGTACCTCCAAGGGTACACATGGAGAGAGGATGCAAGAGGGTGAATAGGAGACAGAGGGTATGAGGTGGGAGAAAGAGAAAGAGAGAGAGATGTAAAGAGATGGGGGAGAGATGGAAAGAGAATGATGTACCTCCAAGGGTACACATGACGTGCAAACGGCACGCCTCACCCCCTTCACGCACCGAGTACATTTGCCGTAATAAGGGGCCGGGGGACATCAAGGTCACGGAGATAGCGAGTTCGAGAGACTGAGGACGCGCGAACGAAATCATTATAAGAGATATATGTAGAGGGAGGTGGAGGGAAGAGGCGGGGGAAGACAGAGGAGGAGGAGGATGCGGAGAGGGGTGAATTGAGAGTGGGCGAATAAAATGTGGAGATGGGGAAGAGAGGGGGAGAGAAGGTGGAGAAGGGAGGGGGCGATGGCGGGGCTTCGTGGATAATTATGTTCAAACATTATTTTTGGTTTGAAATCATTGTTATAATTCAAGTTTCTGTCGGGTATTCCATAACTGATTGCATTCTTTTTTTTTTTCTTTGTTTCATTATTTCTTTCTATTTGTTGACCTTCGACGACGCTGAATGCTCAGTGCAAGTACGTAGCTTCAATTTCTGAAATGGAGCTCCTTGGTGTAAGTATGAGTCGATGTGGAAAATAATCCTAAAGAGGACTCGGGCATGTCGGGAGGGGTCGAACCCGCGACCTTCTGATTACTTTTTTTTTTTGACGCCTTCCTAGTATTCAGGATGTTGTGGGTTCCAACCTCACCTGAGTCCGGTTGTGATTTCACTGGGCATCCAGTGTTTACGGTAGTCTACGTCGTACGCCGTACGTTGGACAATAAGTATGTTGCGTGATCGAAAAAAAAAATGAAAAAGAAAAGGAGGTAAAGTGACACAAAAACATTAAAGGGATCTAGTAACTTTGTTGACATGTGCAAAAAGTGATGAATGGTTGATGCAATGTATATTGTTGTTATCTCATATGTCCACAGGGTATTGTGTGAAAATTTTAAGTCAAATGGACATTGCATGGCCAAGTAATGAGCAAAAATGCAAAGTGATAGTCACTAACTCACTGCACTCACTTTGTACACGGTAAGAAAAACTCCGGGGGAGTTTTTCTTATCTGAATACTTATCTATATCTCGTGACGAAAGGGAAATTTGAAAAACCGAAACCTGTCCCATGATTTTATTGGTAATATGAATACAACAAGGTATGAGGGAACCGCTAGAAGTAAAATTTTATTTTGAGGATTTGGACAATGTTACGAAGTCCCATTAATGGGTGTCATTGTTAAGCATTTAGCGATGTTTAGAAGACGCATACAGCGGATTGATGATACAACTTGAGATGATTTCATGACCAGAAATTGACTTTTTACCAACTTTGGTTATAACAGGTTTCACAGAAATAAAGTCGAAATTCTGTAGCTGATCAATCTTTTGAAATACATGTAAACGACAATCACGTCGCTGTCAAACATTGGACTTGGTGTTGGTAGTCATGGCAGTAGTCGCTTTGCCTTATTTTAACCACCTTGCGAACAAAAAAATAGGTGTATTTCTTCGGCCTTCCGCGTAAGTTCCACGCGCGCACGGGCGGCAGGCAAATGCTTACTTTAGTCCGTCATGTTCATGTCATCGCAAGACAGTACCGTCAATTTACTTACTCTCGGACACTCGGCGAAATTCTCTCAAAAGATAAATATCGTGCGCGCGAGTTGGTGGCGGCGCATACATGTAACTCAAACCACAAGACAAATTTGCACTTGTGATAATCGTAATTGTATGGGACCGAGAGCAAATTCGTATTAAGCTGGATTATAGGGGTGCGCAACGCTTGTCCCCCCCCCCCCCCTCTTTGTAAAAATCATGTCAATATGATCAGCCTCTTCATCTTGCTCGTTGAACTCTTATTAGGGTGACAGTGATCTTATTTGACATCTTTGGTCCAGATAGCAGGGCCTACATCCGGGACCTCTTCGTTATCCTCTTACCCATATTAACCACCACTTAGGCATGTTAGGACGGGAGTGTCGTATATTTCAATTTTACTTGACGTCCTATTTGCTTCTATATTTATAACGGTCGGTAAAGCACGCTTTTTGCCATCCTACAAGTTACTTTTTTGTCTTCAAGAGACCCACGATTCTTGTAATGACAGAACTAACTATTATCGTGAAATTATATTTATGTTAATATGAATGCCAACCTGTGAAATCATCTTTCATGGATATTTTAGAACTTACATTTTACCCTCCAATTAGGCGATTATTTGTAATATTATGTAATTTACATAAAAGCAAATCCTGAAGTAGGCGACGAGTCCGAGGATGATTCCGATGTCGGTTATCGTCAGGTCCAATGATATCGACATGTCTTGGGCAACGATGCCAACATCTTGAAGGTACCAACGAGAAACTCATCTTCCTCCTATTATCTGATTATCCCACCACCTCCTCCTCCTGCTCTTCCTTCTCCTCCTCCTCCTCCTCCTCTTCCTCCTTTTCTCCCACCACCTCAACCACCAATACCACCACCAATCATCACCATCTCTTCCTCCTCATCTTCCTCTCCCCGTCACCCTCCTCTTCTTCCTCACCCCCTTCGTCCTACCTCCTCCTTATCATCTGCAACCGCCTCCTCTTCCCCCCCCCCCCTCTTATTCCTCCCCATTTGTCTCACCTATCTCATTATCTTCCCATCCACCTCCTCCTCCTCCTCATCCTGTCCCTCCTCCATCTCCTCGATCTTGCTCCTTCTTCTCCTCCTCCTCTTCCACCTCTTCTCCCCGTCATCATCTTCTTCTTCCTCATCCTCATCCTCCTCCCTCTTCCTCCTCTTTACCGTCCTTCTTATCCTCGATCGTCCACCGCCTCCTCTTCCCCATCCTCCTCCTCCTCCTCCTCCTCCTCCTCCTCCTCCTCCTCCTCTTCATTTTCCTTCGCCTCCGCCTCCTCCAACTCCTCCTCCATCTCCTCCTACCTCTTCCCTCATCAGTCGCCTTCTCCTTCACTTCATATTTTCATTACATGTCTACTTTTTCTTGTTCATGTTTCTGAGGATTAGTCCTCCTTCGTATTTGATTAAATCGTTTGATATGTAATTTGCAAGCAAATACAAGTCTCTTCACCACTTCCGAGGGCTAATAAGGAATGGTTAGGGTAGAAGACATGTCTTTACTTCTATATTTGGCGACATTATCCACCCATGCCCCCCCCCCCCCCCCACCCCGCGTCCTCGCGAGCTCTCTGTTCCGATCCAATCAGACATCTCTATCTCATATCACTCGCGTTTCAATTATTTGGGTCAACGTAGACTGTGCCAACTACCGCTGTCATTGATATCCTTTCTTGTTGCTGGAAAAAAGCGACTAAAATGGTCGGAAATGCGGACACGTACAAATAAAACGCCAAACACTGACGGCTATGTGGCCACTGGTCTCTTTTCTTTACCCCTTTTTTCATCCATGCATGTTTCAATTAAGTGTTACGGTGCCCCGCTTCATTTTGACTTTTGATGCCCCGAATAAAGGTTCAATTCCGAGGGTGTCATCAGTCATAGGTGCAAATTGCTTCATAAATACCCACTATTTAGTTGACGTGAGATGGCTATATACATGAAAGGGAAATAAATTGTTGTCAAGCTTCATTTTAGTTGCTAAAAAACGAATCTGAGATCTCCGGATTGCTAGACCAGTGTTCGATCGATCCACAAAGCTCGTGTATGGTTAGATGGTACATCCCATCAAATGAAAACAAGAACACATTTAAAGGGATAGTTGAGTTCTAATAAAGACAGTACAGTTTTGGTAAAACTGGATTTTAGTAACCAAAACCTGCACCATTACATTACAAACTTATAGTTATAACTCCACCATGCCCGAAATGAATACAAAAATTACAAATGTCTAAGTAAAAAGCATGTTATCATTCAAAAAGAGCCGTACACTAAAGAGGGCGCTCTCTTAACATCATCGGTTTCAACCATTTTAAATAAAATATTGTGCATGTGATGTTTTGGTGAAATAGTGATTTGATAGAGAGATAATCGACAACTATTTAAATACCTCTTTTGTAAATTTGTTAAAAAGAGGAAGCATTTTTTGTTTTGTTTTTGTAACGGCAGGTTCAGAATTATCGAATAATTGTGGGGCCCAACATTTATTACAAACGGTTATATTTATGGATATTTCAGCCATTTCTGAACCGATTTTGATCAAATAAAGTTTATTCTGTCATTGAAATTGTATGCTCTTTCAAATTTGACACTCAGGTTTTCATTATCTCACAAAAAAATGATTGTGTGTAGCGCCCTCTATACCAAATCTCAACTATCCCTTTCAGCCATCCCTACAGGAAAGATATACAGTGTGCCACAGTGTGAACACAGTGCGAAGACACTGTGTTTCACAGTGTGGACCACAGAGTTAATTTGAAGCGTTTCAGCAGTGTGAAAACCAACTCACACTGTGAACACACTGTAAACACACAGAAATGAAATCGCCTGCGTTCCCGGGTGTGTAAAATAGTAAGCTCCCACTGTTTATCTCAGCAATTTCACAGTGTGTTCGCAGTGTGATGAGTGGACACACTGTGAAAACGCTCCAATTTAACATAGTGTATACAGTGTGTTCACACTGTGGTCCACACTGTGAAACACACTGTGAAAACATTGTGAACACACTGTGACCACACTGTGAACACACTGTGAGCGCACTGTCGCCACAGTGTGAAATTGCCTGCGTTCACAGTATGTAAAATAGTGCGCTCCTGACACCGTGTATCTCAGCAATTTCACAGTGTGTTTACAGTGTGATGAGTGTTCACACTGTGAAAACGCTCCAATTTAACACAGTCTACACAGTGTGTTCACACTGTTGTCCACACTGTGTTCTTTTTAGTAGGGATTAGTGAATCAAAATTAATCAAAGAAACGTACTAAATCAATAACATCATCATGGCATTTTAACACGACTTTAACAAAATGAATTCCTAATCGGATGCATTTTTTCTCAAAGAATTGATCAACATATATTTCTAGGCGTGTATACGATCGCATGATAATCTTTAAATATAATCCACTAATTCTCACATTAATACAATGCCAATCGATAAATGGGTTTTTAATGACTACGAGCATCATCATGATCATAATTATTTTTCGCGGAAAAAACCATGAAAACGCGCGCTGTTTTATCAGGTGGGAAGAGACAATAGGAGCGTATATATACCAAGGAAGGAATATTATTCCTCAAATATGATCATTGATTGATATTGCCTGCGGCCATTTTCCAATTTTCCTTCCTCTTTTACTTAGTTTAGTGAATAGGATAAACATGCCTAATTTTATTAAAGGACACCCAAGGTGGATCAACTCAGTGATTCGTATGGTGATGAATTATGAGTCAATCGGATTTAGATCAGTTATATGAGCAATAATGTAAGTGAAGATCTCTGTTTAACGCTCTGAATGTCTTTCCACAAAATGATTTTGGGTAATTGCAGTGTTACAACGTTACTGTGAGAATAGGAGGGTTATGTATGCATTAGCATACGGTAAAGGCTACGTAGAAAATCACGGTTAACGCCACCTTTTACATACAAGGGCACGATAATAATAAAACACCAACCATGAAAATGGATCAGGCGTATTTAAGAGATGATTTCGTCTGGAAGATCGGCGGGCGGTCAAGAGAAAAACGTAATTAGTAGTAATAACGGTGATGGTAGGCTTTTCGACTTGTGGTTGTGTTAATACGTACGCCACCAGAGAATCTCTCATTAGGTGCAATTAAAACGAGTGCCCATTGTGCGCACGGGCGCACGGTATTTTGTCAACACCTCCGCTGGTTGATTGCGCAGGGGGTGCGCGCGGCGTGGAGCGCAAATCAAGCGTGCGTTATGTGCGCACGCCCGAGGAGCGGAGTTGCGGATGTGCGGAGGGCGGAGTGACAATGCGCGCGCGCACCGGCGACTTCCGGAATCATAACACGATATCGTGTGTGCACAGTTGCTCGAGTAAAACGCTCCACACAGGCAGTCAAAAACGGAGAGAAGCTCTCATTATTGTGCCTCTTATATCGTCAGTTACCACCCCTCTCTCACTACCCCTTGCAGTCACATCGGCTCTCGTGATTGATATTTTCTTATACATTACTTTTCTCCTATAATCACTCTCTCTCTCTCTCTTATCATAACTTATAACGTATCCCTGTATTCGAATGCATTTTCGTGCACCATCAACAGTGAGCGGATTAAATCAATTGATTAATGTTATAACATAACTCTCTCTTTCAAATTGACCCCTCCCCCCCCCCCTCCCCCCCCCCCTCCCCCCTCTCTCTCTATCCCTCTATCTTTATCTCTGTATATCTCGTGTAAATACAAAATATGTCCCTTTTATTTCATTACACGGATCTAATTTAATTTCCTAGATCTCATTTCTACATTGTAACGATTTGTTTCCATGATTTTCTGCAAGGGAGGGGGGGGGGGGGGGGGGGGAACAAAAGCATTGTGAATGTATCAACTTACTATTCAACTAAATTCGCTGCGCGTTGCGCTTGCGCAGTATGGTGCTAGCATGTCATACAGCGAATCAGCATGACCAGTCATTTTTTTATAAAATAAAGGCTATCCACGCGTTTTGGAAACCGGCAGGTATCTCGATTGTCTTCTGTCTCCAATTACATGTATCATTTGATCTTGATAATGGAACGTTTTAACTTTTGTTTAGAAACTAGGGCAAGTTTCAAGATGTATTTTCTATACCCCTTTCTGTTTCTTTATAGGCATATCAAGTACGTTGATCATCATCATAACAAAATATAAGTTGCTCTTCCATTGAATTTAGGTCAATTAAGAGAGAATAGTGTATTTTTGTTGATTTTTTTTTTCTTCATTTTATAAGGTTCATTATAGTCATATGCAGCAGCAACTATGTTTTCCACTTGTTTGCACACAAACAAGGGTGAGGCGAAAAGGGAGAAACTTAACCCATAATCAAAAACAGATTGAAATTGAATTTGCACCTAAAATGATATAATATTCCCTTTGTTGATTTAATATGTGAAATAAAGGTATAACGAATTATGATACCGTTTTGAATTGGTTACCCATTAATTCGTGGTTTTTTCCCCAACTATATAAGGCACGCCCTTCATATCACCCTCGCCCCCATACCCCTCGCCCCACCCCCCCCCCCCCCCCCCCACCCAGGCACTCCCCTCTCCAAGTATAAAAATGGGAATTCCATGCCAGATTTAACTAAAGAATAAGAATTATGAGAAAAATAACCGGTTAAAAGTTTATTAAAATCGGAAAAGCCACAACGAATCTATGCCTATAAAAAATATTTGCAAATCATGCACATACCCACACAAATAATAAGCCGTCCTTTCGAAAGCGGTGAAGGGGATCGAAACATAACTTTTACAAGCAACGCGCCATACGTTTTGTATAATCATGGCAATTCATTTGCATGTATATCTTCTTTTCTGTTGCTCAACCGTTTCTGCTCAGATTTTCGCTCAGGGTTTCTCTCTTTCACTTTCTTTCATATCAAATATCAAATGTCTAGGCTGGAATCCCCCTTTTATGGTTTTTCCCGTATCAAAAACACCAACAACAAAAAAGAAACGGCCAGCCACTGTCTTGACCTTGACCATGTATGGTCAATGTCAATTGGTGTATTATATACTCACATACTATAAACAATGAATAACGGAAAGAAAAATACCAGACGACTCCCGACACAATTAAGATAAACGGCGAAAATATTGATATCTCATATTCTATTGTGTCATCTGCTTTTAGGATTGTTATTACAAGCGGAGACGCCATTATCTCGCCTATCATCTCATGTATGTAGCGCCTCTAATGCGTAGCCTGTGCAGTGATTTTGGGGTTCGTACGGTAATTGCGCGAGTACGTCCTTGAATGCATTGCGTGCACGGTGAGCAGGCGCGCGCGCCCGACAATGACCTACATTGAATTGTGTGTGCGCCCTGATTTCGTCCCTATTGTATCGGATGGGATAATTGTCCCGCGCAAAACGGTTCTTTCGGCACGAGTCATTGGTATCGATTGGAATTTTGATTGCAATATTGTATCGTTTGCACTCAAGGTTAATACATTGGCTTCAGTTTCGGGTTAAATGGAGAATTTAAAAAAAGAAGGAAGAAGAAATAGATAAAGGCGTAACTTTTCTTATTTAAAAAAAGGCGTATTGATTTTGTCAGTGCTCCGAAATAAGTCTTAACAATTATTTCAAACGATGAAAAGATGTAAGATGAAAAGGAGAAAAATTCTAAGAAAACATAATTGTTAAAGGGGTCTAGTAACGTTGATGCTATGTGCTAAAATTGATGAATGGTTGATGTGAATATGTTTGATATGTCCAATTAGTAATCTGTAAACAATTCACGTTTAATGGATGTTACATGGCCGAGTTATGAGCGAAATTGCAAAGTGACATTCGCGAAATCATTGCATTAGCTTTGTAAACAGCTATAACTTTCCAGTGGAAAATAAAAAAGCAAAATACTTCAATCGTGAATGTCTTTTTAACGGAAGGGAAATTCGAAAAACCGAAAGCGGTTCCATGCTCCTATTTATAATATGAATATATCAAGGTATGAGAGAACCACTAGAGTCCAAGTAAGTTTTGCGAATTTGGACAACGTTGCTCTATCCCTTTAACCCCTTGACCACGGGAACCGAGTGGGTTGTGTACAAAGTCTATGGGGATTTCATAATCTCGTAGGGAATGGGAATAATCCTAGCATTTTAAATAACATACTGAAGGAATATGTCATAAATGTTCTACATGGACAATTCAGTGGTATAGAACACAAATATCAAATCGAACACAACATAAATTAATGAGGAATAATTCGAAATTAGAATTGAAATTGAAATTGAAATTTAATTTAAATTGAAAGGCTAAAGGCATTGGAAAATGTTGGTGTTAAACCTATACTACACTCTGAAAAATAACTAGTCAAAATGACCAGAAACCTATTCAGCCGGGCACCTGCACTATTCTAGTCAAAATGATCCGGGAAATCTAGTCAAATACATTGTTGTTTTAATTCAATATTGTCTTTTTATACAGAAAAATAATATAAAATTATACTCAATAGCGTTTTCACGTTATTGAGTATAATTTCAATATATTTTTCTGTATACAAAGGCAATATAAAATTAGAACATCAATGTATTTGACTAGATTTTCCCGATCATTTTGACTAGTTATTTGTTAGAGTGTATATATACTTTGTAATCACATTAAGTTGGTGTCCATATTATAATCCTCTAGTTCGCAACGTGTTCCATCCATGAACATATAATAGCATTAACATCACAAACTGGATAATAAATTTTGCCTAGGGATGAAAATGGTGGTGTATATAATTATGAGATAATGCAAGTTATATGTAGCCATCCGAAAAGATATTGAGAGTAAAAAGCAGAAAGCAAATTAAGATGAGCGTCTAAGACACAAGTATTGTTTAAGTTAGTGACCATAACAACTATTGGAGTTAAAGTTATAACGACAGAAACAAATTGATAGAGATAATGTATTTACGTCACGTATACACAATTTCAATATAAAACATAACGAATAAGGAAGAAAACATATGATTTGGAAAATTAGATATCAGTATACAAACCGAAATAATCATGAAGTAAAAATTAGCGACCGAAATAAGAGATGAACAATGCTTTATACCAAGAAGAATAAGTTTGAAGTTTGAAGTTTGAAGTTTGAAGTTTATTTACAACAAAATGTATGTACATCATAAAACAAAGTATGCAAGGCAAAACAATAAAATATAAACTGTACATAATGTACAAAACAATGAATTACTGCAAAAGCTTAATTAATGCTTACATAAAACACATTTATACAAAAGTTCAAGTTGTTGGTAAAAGAAAACCAAAAATTAGCACAAGTGCTAGTCGAGATCGTTTTTCTCTGTTCACTATAATTATATCGATAGTGTATCTCCTCATTACTATAGCATTATACTAGTTCTTACAATTATATTGTATACATTCAAAATACAAAACATTACTAACTGCTAACATAACAGATAATTTATTTGTTCATCAAATAAATTGTGAGGGTATTACGAAATGAATATCTTGTTTTTTGTTCTCTAATCTTCTGTGTAGTGTAGAACAAGGAGAATTTGACAGTGTGAAGAGGCTGAAACTAAATTCGAGAGTGAAAAAAAAAATGAGCAGAGAGTGAAATGAAATTAGAGATCAAGATAATCTGCGTGAAAAATGCGTGACGATCTAACACCTTGGTAGCTGGTGGCATAATGCACTTCGAGTGTTAATAACAAATTAACCGTTCTCTTAAATTACCAAGTTTACAAGATCACGGTAGGCAGATTGCAGTAATTTCGCTCCTCTTTAATTTGTTAAGTCGCACCATACCAAGCCAATGAGAATGCAATATGCTATTCATTCTATAATACAGTCATGCAGGGTGTCTTTATAGTGGTTAAACCGTGATTAAATGATCGCATTATGATCAGCGGTGCGTGCGATGATATTAATACAATAATCGTTCTTTTCGCGTTATAGTCAAATTCACCCCCTCCCGTTCGTCCTACTGTGATACCCGTTCGCTAGTTGTAAGGTGCTTGTTTTTTGCTTTATCCTCGCTAGATTAGTGGTGTTGATGATGTTATAAATGGATTTTAACATGATGTGCGGAGGTGCTATCGCTTTAAAAGGGATGAGCATTTGCGACCTCTGTTAGATTAGCGTCTTTTGATTATCATAAATGGATTTGTATCATGATGCGCTGCGCAAGGCCGGGACCTCCTGCCCTAAAATACACCCCGCGGTACGCTCTGACGAGCAAATCCAGTATAAGTCGCAGCAAATAAGATTAATTACCACACTCTCAGTAAAGATACGCGCTAAACGAATCACTGTAATTTGTGTGTTGTGTACAATATGCCCAACCGTAGTCATGCTAAATACATATTTTGTTCAATTTAATTTGGGCAAACAAGGATAATCATACTATACGATTCATTCTACATGCATGTCTATTTTACGCTAATGTATTAATAATCACTTGTCGGCTGGTACTTCGCTCCTAAGCCAATGTGCGTCCTGCCGACCATGAATCGTTATATTGGATTAACTTCTTTTTTTTAAAGGAGAGCATCAATTTAATATCCATTATAGCTGATAAATGGTTTAAGTGGAATTTGATGGTAAACAGCAGTTTGTAAACTAATAATTTCCATTTCCACCCTCTCGAGCGATCTCTCTCTCTCTCTCCCCCTCTCAACATACTATTTGATTTAATTTTCCTTCGTTATGTTTCGCGACGATCTCTGCACACAAATTGTTAGAAGAGATTCGCCAAGCGTTTACTCGCGGCAGATGCGGCAGATGCGCCGAGGACCGCTTCGCTTATTGTTTCCAAGATGTGGAGATTGATCAGACCCATCACATGGGCGGAGCGTATGGGTCGCTGCGCCGGCGATGCGCGGAGAGATTCGGCGTGATTTCCTGGCGATAGATACCCCCCCATATCATCTCCCAACCCCTGCCATCGCGTAAGAAAGAAACAAATTACAAAGTAGGGTTGGAATAATATTAATGTAAACAGCTGATTGAGGAAAAAGAAGGATCGAGGCTTAATACATATACATTATTAGATCTTATAATGTCGGTATACATGTGTTAAAACACCCTGCAGCATTTGGTATGATGAGCGAACTCGCGGTACACATTTATTGTTGTAATTCAACGAAAAGTTCAAAAGAACATACACAGACCACAACGAGGCCGCTTAGTTCGATGGACATTAAGTGGACATTAATCTCCAATTAGTCTTGATTTAAAATTAGATAAGTATAGGCCTTAAAAGATGTGAAGTAAGGCAAAGATATGGTCTATAATACATTCATGTACAAATTTAAAAAAAAAAAAAAAAAAGGAATGCGCTACACGGGCAGAATTGATGCATAGAAATTGAACTTGTTTATCATTCCATATGCCATGCATACGTGGATTGAATACAAATTTGAAGAAAAAAAATATATAAACATATTGAAGCCAAATAACAGTATTAGGAAAGTTAACGAAATCATCCATATTGGCCAAACTAATTGATCCGTATTGTTGACATAGTATACAAAAATACAAAATGCCTTATGTGGTAAAATCCGAACCTTATACTATCGTTAATGCATAAATATTGATTGAAACCTCAATTTACGGGTTAACAGGCCAAGGAATTGAGTAACTGGTTGTACTTTATAAAGTTATGTTGGATATTCGTTCTGAACTAGATCCCTGTAATATGACTTGTAAACAAGAAATGTGTTTAATATGAGTTAATAGGAGCACTCAAGGATTGTTTGCATCAAGGTTGAACAGGTGATTATAAGAACAATAATGATTCCAGTTATGACTGATGCTGCGTTTAGACATTTAAAGGTAGTTGAGATTCGTCAAATCAGATGCGCGGCGCCATCTTGCGTCCGCGTTGCGCGCGGTGCGTAATGCACGTTAGCTCAGTGTCATGCGGTGCGCGCAAACTAGCCTAGTTCAAAATGGCGACCCGCTGTGTAGCATCCCCACGCTTGATGCCCTTTAATAGAAGAGATTTAATTTCTATATAAGGGGAATGTGTATAACATGTAATTTGTGAAGAAAACAAAATACTAGTAGAGGGTTTTGTGGCTCATCAATGGTTAGATCACCCAGTCTAATGCCCGGCGCAGACAGAGCCGACTCGACTGGTTGTCATTCCGATCGGCTCAATTTTCAGTGCCTCGCGACACACATTTTGCCAGTCGAGAGACAGTCGGATGCCAGTTGGCATGGTTGGGGCCGATTCAACACGATAAATCTGCTCCGACCGGGCGGGCCCAACTCTAGCCTGATTGAAACCAGTCGGATCGGGTCGAGTCGGCTCTGTCTGCGCCGGGCTTAAAGCAATCTGGAGGTCTCGGGTGCGATTCACGGCGAAGCCCACATTTCTTTGCTCATTATTGAATTCATAAATTATTACATACTTCTGGACAGTCTGCTATGTGTTTTAACTCCTGAACTTGTAACATTGAAATATGACATTTCCCCTAAAGTATTTTGTTCTTCTTTTTTTTTTAGAGAGAGATGATAGTACGTAAATTATAGCTCTTATTATGCGGTAACGCTGAATTGAAGAGCTATATAGAAATGGTTAATTTTCTCGTACTGTAATACAGACATGTGTTAACAGCCTACGGCGGAGTAACTGGTGGTATATTGTAAGTTGTTCGGTAATCGTTCCGGATTGTTGCTCGAACGCCCAGCGATAATTTGGCGGGCGAAATTACCCGTAAGCACGGTATAGCCTAAAATGACATCGTATATATACCAAAACAGTAAACGTGTTAATTACGGTAATTCTGTACGGGTGAGTATCCCTTCACATATAACTTAGAACATTATTATGATTCCAGTTATGACTGAGTGATACGTTCAGACGTTGAAAGCAGGGATTCAATTTCGTACACGAGGTGTGTCATATAATTTGTCAAAAACTTGAACTTGGGAAACTCATAATATGAGGATGACTTTTCCTCTTTTCAAAGGTTTGTAATACGTAAATCATAGCTTCACGTTGATTCGAGAGACTATAGCTAGAGTTCGTGTTCTCTTATAATAATAACCGAAACGTGTTAAATGCCCCCGGCAACGTTACTGGTGGTACATTGTTCGAAAATGTGTTCCGAACTGTTGCTCCATTACCCCCGCCATAATGGTATCCGAAATCACCCGTAATAATAAAGAGTTATAATGCGTATTACAAAACAATCACAAATGTGTCAAAATTAGGGCTTAAGGGTTTATACATTGTGTACACGGGTGATTATCACTTTACGTAAGAAATATAGATATTACGCTTTCAGTCATGACTGATGCGCTTAGACATTGATATCATCAGGGGTGATCTATTTCCGCAGGGACGGGCATAATCATGTCATATAATTTTGTCAAAAACTTGACTAAACTTGTGAAACTGAATTAAGGATCACTTTTCCTCTTTGCAAAGGTTTGGGAAACGTACATTACACCGCGTATCTCGTTTGCTCGTATATAAGAATAAACAAATGTGCTAAAAAGCCCCTCGGCGATCTAACTGGTGGTATATTGTACATTTTGTAAGGACATTCGTTCCGAATCGTTGCTCAGGCGTCCTCGCACTAATGATGGGCGAAATTACAAGGAATCATATTATACCTTTAAAAAAACAAACCCAGGTTTGACGGTTAATTTATCTATCATTTTAACTATGTATTTGGTTTCGGTCCGTACCTGTCACTTCAGATTGTCTTTAATCAGCCATGCGTGATGTTTTGATGATCTTTTTGGTGTCGTATATATATATAATATAGAAGAATATGAGCTTTGCGGTGATGTGTAAAAAGTCAGACAAAACATTTCTTAATTATTGAGAAATTAACCGTCAAACTTGGGTTGTTTTCTTCTTTTTTTTTGTCAGGGACACTCAGTATAATTGCATAGCACAAACACAAGCCCCGTTCATGCTGTTTATGACATGACAGGCGTGGAATTCATTTTGCACGGGTGATTCTCGTTTTACATATTAAGAACAGTTTATGCTTCCTAGTTATGATTTATCGATATTATTAAATCTGAGATTCGAATTACAGAAAAAAAACGAATGACAAAACGTATTTCTCATTCACCCGGAACCTGTTACCCGCCTGAAGCAGTTCAATCTTTGCCTGAACAGGGGGGGGGTTACAAATATCCTAAGTTGACCTTAAATTCTAGGTTGAACTTAACATAATGGTATGCCATTTGTAGCCTTGGAATAAAACATTCAAAAGCAAAATAAAGCAACTATATGAGAATTCCAACAAACGTTTATATCAATTACGACACGATTGCTTGATAATAACAAATATAACTGATGTTTTTTTTTTATTCAAAATGCATGCATTTGAAAAAGAACTGTTTGAACAAAATGTACAAAGAAACTAACGACTTTCCATAATTGTTAGAGCTGACTTAAAGGTAGTTCAGACTCGTCAAATCAGATGCGCGGCGCCATCTTGCGTACGCGTTGCGCACGGTGCGTAATGCACGTTAGCTCAGTGTTATGCGGTGCGCGCAAACTAGCCTAGTTCAAAATGGCGACCCGCTGTGTAGCATCCGCACGCTTGATGACCTTTAAGTTCAACTTAGAATCTCTGTGAAACACCCCAGACCTGAAATATAATATACCAGTCAATCTCTTTGACATTTCAACTCTCTGTGTGACATGGATCCTGTTGCAGAAAGGGATACAATCGATTGTAGTTACAAATAATTGAAAGTCGGATCATGTGTTCTAAATGCGCCAATTTGATTGGTTGAAACCTGCACATTTGTTTTACTTACAATCAATTGTAACTTACAATCGATTGTATCTCTTTCTGCAACAGGACAGGGGCGGATCTAGCTTTTTGCTAAGGGGTGGGTTTGACCCAATGACGATGCGGAGCATCGTCCACGAGCCGCGAAGCGGGGATTTTTTTTGTTGCTATTTTAAACCCCCATAAGTGATTTTTTTTCACTTTTTTTCACTTTTTTTCACTTTTTTTACTGATACATTTCCCCCTAACCCCCCCCCCCCCCCCCGGTAGATCCGCCACTGCAGGGCCATGGTCTACACAAGTCAAATTGATCATAGGATCAGATGCAGTGTGTGTTCCTTAAATCCTTTGGAGATGCAAGTCCCCTGGACCCCCTAACTGAAAAAAAAAACAAGTCCTAGATACGCCACTTGTTTTTTACCCACTAGAAGGGGATGGTTTCCGTTTCAGTTTCAGTTTTTTTATTTCTGCGTTTTCAACAAAAAATTAAAACAATACATTTTAGCAATAATATAACATAAACATAGGAAATATGAATTAACTAATTACGATTCCAATGTACACACAATCTTTTCATAATAAATTGGGGGGAAAGAAAAGAAATAAGGGAGAATACAGAGGACTGATATCGTAAGCAGTGCTTGAATGGTGAGCATGGTGTAGCGACGGGGGTGGGGGGGGGGGGGGGGGGCATGCGGGGCACCTGTCCGTTTGTCTGTAAGTTGACTTTAAGTACTGGCCTAAGTATGGCCTAAGGTTATCGACCGATGTACTGGCCTAAGTATGGCGTAAGTATGGCCTAAGGATATCGACCAATGAACAGTTGGAAAAGAAAGAACCAATTATAACGTCGGTTATTTTCTGACTACAATGGTACTTTGTTAGGTCAGGTTCAATTTTATATCGTTGTATGTCACCGACAAAGTATATGGCGTAGACAGGGAGGCAAGGGGGTGGTATGGGAAATATCGTTAACTTACTCCCCCCCCCCCCCCCCCCCTCCCCTTTCGACTTCCTTTTCTCCCTTTTCTCCTTTTAAAGAATACATCAATACATACATTAATATGATAGTCAAATGAAGGTCTGAGCTTTTAACCTAGTCGAATCTTCATAATTTGTTTGAAGAAATAGTATTAATAATGAGCAATGTTATCTTCATCTCAAATTAAACAATGCGTAACATACAACATAGGACAGGCGTTTCCGGCGAAACAAAATATATTAATAAATCATTTTTAATAGCAGTGATAGTATTGGCAAAGACTGTCCCCGTATGTATGGCGTGAGAAATGTTACCTCTCACAGTCCTCTCTCCCACCCCCATGGGCGTAGGAGGCGGGGGGCGCTGTAGCCCCCCCCCCCCCCCCCCACCCTCTGGAGTATTTAAAACGGCCATATAATCGGACAAAAAGCACTTGACATTCGGTCAAATCATGACATACTCTGGCAAATCCATGTCATATTTGGGCAAACTCATATCATATTCGGCACAACTCACTGTTCCATTCGGGGAAAATCATTTATTTCGAGCAAACCGTCTCATAGTCGGGCAAATCGTATTATTTTCGGACTTAACCATCAAAAATATATAATTTTAATAGGCGAGGACCATTTTTTTTCTTTTTCTTGTCAGGTGAAAGGGCAAAAGGGATAATTATTCGGGCAAAAGACCTTAGCCCCCTTGAGAAAAACGTGCCCCTACGCCCATGCCCACCCCCCCCCCCCTCCCATCCCATATATTCTGACTACACCACTGTAACCATGAGCAACTCTAAACATGATGAGAAAATATGACCGGCCCCCAATCATTACAATCATAACATTCGGTTTCGATTTCCGACTAAAGAAATCAACGGCGGGTGGGATAAACATGTACGGTATATCGATATGAATGTATTAATGCAAAGGGAACGTCGATAGAAGAAAGGGGTGCAAAATATAATGGGAAGG